>JAPDKU010000090.1:0-101285 GCA_027569715.1 Hamigera avellanea
CAAGACGTAGCTCGAGGAGCTACAAACAGTAAGCAGATCGGGATGCGGGATATTCTCAGTGTGGGTCATGTGATGATAAGGCTTCGACGGTGCCTCAGGCAACATATGAGTTGGCACCGTGACACCCTCTATTTAATAAACTTAGCTTCTTTTACTATATCTTTACTTAATATAAATAATAAGCGGGTCTACCGGGTCTCTAGAGGTATAATTAGCTTTTTTTAATTATTATTTATTATTTACTATACTCCCTAGCTCTATAAATAAATTATAATAATTTTAGATTATATTTAATAGTTATCGGCTCTAGTAAGGCACGGAAGCTTATTAAAATTAATAATTATAATAGCGCTGTGGGCTATAGGTAATAAATAATAAATAAATAAAAAATAAAATAAATATAATTTAGGAATAAAGTAATAAATATAAAGAGGAATGGGTTATTATAGATTAAAAAGACTTATTAACTTAAAATAAAATAGAAAAATAGATATAAATAATCCCTAAAGCTCTTTAAAGAGTCTCCGGGCCGATAACCTATAAAATTATAATATAGGAAGCAAGTTGTATTAAGCTCCAAGCTCTATATATAGCTAATAACTATAAATAATCCTTTATAGATATAGTTAGAATATATAAGATATATAGAAAAGATAGATAATGAAGATGAATATAGAGATAATAGGGGATTATAAATCAAGAGCGGGGTAATTGCTAAGCGATGTGAGCCACGTGACTTGATCACCGCCATACTCTGTATGTCGACAATCGTTACCCTGTCCAGGCGCGAATCAGATAGGCATTATTGATTTTATTTGTCCACTTTATTTTTTTATAGCCGGTGCCGCTTTCAGTGCAATAGAGGATCTTCTACTCTATAAGGACTTCAGACAACCCGCTCTTGTCAGCGCGGTCAAGCTTACAGACTCAGATGCATCCACCAGAACTCTGATCAGTCCCTAATCCCTATACCCTTAAATTTAGACGCATATCTGTCAATGTCCAGATTCAAATCAACTGGTTTGAATATCGTGCCCTTACGTACCGCGGTCAGACAGCCTCGCGACTCCTCCTGGCGAGCCCGTATTTCAGAGGATGATTGGCACACAGTGCAGCCTGTGAGATGACAGTAGAGAATGCCATTAGATTGGCTCAAGTTTCGAATAGATGTGAGTGGACTGGGGACCGATCGAGGTCGATCTGGCTCGTACTTCGAACTTTGCTGGCAGTCAGGAAAGGGGGAGGCGGACGGATCATGATGCGGTACCTACTACCGACCGGCGCATTGACTCGATGTGAGTTGGTAGAGTGAGAACTGTTCAAAGCTCTAAACAAGATTATTCAGGAGAGCATGCGACAGTATTTAGCTTGTCAGCCATCTCGATATGGGCACCTTGCTTGAGCTGGCAGCCTGGATAGCCGAAGAGAAGCACAGACAGCATCACGGACCATGCCCCAGAAACGCCCCAAGTGATTGAAGCGGGCTGCAAGCCTGGAACGTGCCGTTAGGATCCAAAAATGGATCAGAAAGCTGATTGCTGGTCCACGTCTGCAGAATCATATACTCGTCGCAGTGTATAGATCCAAAGGTTTCACATCGCAACGGAGCTTGCTTTTGATGCGACAAATAATCCAATTTTAGAGTTCCAATCCAATATCGTATTAACTAACAACAATAGTTCAGGAGAGAGAGGAGAAGAAGAAAAGTGTCCGAGAGCTGCGTGTGGTTTAGCGGGCGCGTGCTCAGAGCCTCACCTTTCAAACTCTCCTGCTCTTGCGCCCGTTTCACCTCTCAAACTCACTCCGACTACCCACGAGTCCACATTCCACCATCCTCTCCTGCCTCTCCACCATCACCATTCCTCGACTCGATACTGTACCACGCAATTACTCTTCGTCTATGATGGGCTTTAAGGTTTTCCTTTCTCAGCGTGTGATGGCCATCGTTGACTGCTGCCGCTCGTCCTCCAGAACATGAAGCACGCCTTCAACCCCGTCGCGCCCGACGCTAAACCCGTGCCGCTCAACTTGCTCATACACAGCTCATCTCAGATCACCTTATTCGATCCATATGTGAAACATTAATGCTGTCTCTGACGATTTTTCCTTCTATATAAACACTGAATATATTTCATTCGCCGCGCCTCCTGAAGCTCCCATCCCGCTACTCACATCCTCCGAACCGCTCGTCCATTTGCCAATCCGACCTCCGCTTGATCGATTCGTGAGCACCCACCACCCCCGACGATCTCCAAGCGATCTACCTTGCCATCCCGCCACTTCTGACGACCGGCTGCTTTATTGATGACCACTTTCCCCTGCCTCCGCGACTGCTGTGATAGCCCGCTGCGACCTTGATGTTCGCTGCGGGGAAACCCGAGACAATCCCAAGCATGGCCTTGCGAGAGCAGGAACAGCCTGACAGAAGGCAAGGTTCTGAGAGCTCAAGCACCGGCAGCTGGCTGTCACAAGAGACTGTCAGAGAGTCCCAGAACAACCGCCATAATCAGACTCGACCAACTCCTAATGGTCGCAGTAACTCGCCGATCTTCGGCTCAGTGAAGATGGACAGGTAAGCGCAGCAAGTTTTGTCTAAAACCGCACAACATATCCGTTTGCATCAATCAAGGCCAGCATATAAGGAGAAGGATAGTACTTGGTTTGCGTTCTCAAGTTGCGATAGCCTCAAATGAGATGTGAGGAAGGATTGATCCGCGTGACTCTCATCTTTACAAGACTACGACCAGTGGCATAAGCGTGGATCTTGCTATCTGAGGCCTGCGATCCAGAAATCCATCAATCCATTACTTATATCTCATTCAATCGTTGGTTATCATTTCATGTGATGTCATCTCCATTCGCCTCATATTTCTGCCCTGTTTGGTGAAGACCCGCTTCCACCCCATGTCAGGCACTTGCTTCATTTTTTGCTTTGCCTTATATCATACGTTGTGCTGTGATTTCTTATCGTTCAAATGTTCTCTTAGCAGATCGCGAAATTGCTGACTCATGACTGCCAGATCTCAATCTCAGGGCCGAAAATCCGCCTTGGGTGCCTCGAATGACCTGTATACCTCGATGTTCTCTTGGAGTTCCCCGGACATCTCTCCAACAGATCCGCGCAAACCTACAAACCTAAGCAATCACAGAAAAGCCTTGGCCATTTTGGGTAGGGATGATCCCGCCGCTCAGTCAGCCCTGGCTTCGACTTCACGACCGCCGCCGCAGTTAAACAATCCTGATTACAACCAAGAAGAATCGATCGCTCCATGGACTTCATCCCCAGGAATGGCGCCTACGGATGGACCGGGTACCTTTTTTAACGACTATTCTGAACATGAAGTCTCGCCAGCGTCTCCTTCATTTCGTCCAGGGACTGGACGTACATTCTCAAGCGAGCCGGCGGAATTGGAGTATGACGGAGACCACAGGAGACCCTCAGTTGCTAGTGCGACAACTATAAGCAGTCAAGGCTCAAAGTCTAGCGCCAGCGGGAAGTTTCGCAAGCGATTGCAGGGATTTTTCGGCGACGACTATATGGGTTCGGGGGAGTCGAAACATGATTCCGAGACTGTCAGCCTGAATCAGGGTATTAGGTCGAGCTCCATTGAGCAATACAAGGCCCGCGAGAGGGCGAATTCTGACGGGGCACAGAATTTCGCAGAACGCTCCGCTGATGCGCCTTCCTCATCGCATCCTTCACGACCACGGACTCCAGTCCCTTCCAGTGAGATTACACCGTGGGTATATCAAAGCTTCAATGACATCCCGCAATACGGGGAGGCACCTGTTCGCCATGCTCCCACAGGCCCTGATGGCCATCGTCTTAAGTCGTCGGCTACTTCTTCCTCTCAGAGAGATCAAAGCCGACGGCCGTTCAATGGCCATCGGCACTCCCGAAGCAAGGAGGAAAAGCCAACAGCCGCTGGTGACTTGGCTGGGTATCCGTCTCGCCCGCCAATAGGCCGTGATGATATTTCCGTCGGAGGACTCCGCCCCTTTAGAGATGGAAGCTTTCCTTCGTCCACAGCTATGAGCTCATCTACGACCCTTGGTGGTGGTCGATCTACCAGTCCGACGCCGAGCATACAGAGCGCTATGTCGCGTGAGCATGGCCACAATTCTCCAGGTGCACCATCCAACAAACGGTCTCTTCTGGATAAGATACGTCGCCACAAACCCCACCTTCCAGGGTCATCAAAATTAGCACCGGATGCATCGAAGTCTTCCTCAAAATCAGCACGACGAGAAGCTTCTCCTGCTAGAAGAGGCAGACAGGGAAGCTTCGAAGGCGGCCCTGTTCTTAGGCAGTGGGACGGAGGAGAATCCGATCGAAAGAAGGACACCGGGAAGGGCTTGGCCATCGGCCCTGCTAAATTTCGTGGTCGCAGAGCCTACGGCAACGAAGTCGTTGCTGGTAGAGAAGAGAAACAACAAGAGCAAGAAGGAGTTTGGGCGCTCGATACTGATCTTGAGCATATGGAAGGCATCATCAGTCAGCCGCGCCCATTGTCTCCCACTGACAGAGGCAGAGGGATTGACGGACCTTCCTCCCATCACGATGAAGGAAAACGGGCGGATGGCTTACCTGCTGGCCACTGGGATGCGCCAGAGAGTTGGCAGGTGAAGAAGCATGGCGACGATCTGATCTCCCGGCTTCCAGAAATATCACACGAAGTCGCAGGTGGTGTACCGGAGCATGATGGGATCTCATATTTCATCCGAATTTTCCGCATTGACCTCACCTTTGCGACATTATCAGCTGGCTTGAACGCGACAGTGGCTGACATCCTTCTGATGCTCGGTCGGAAGTCTTTCTTGCAGGATCATTTGAACAATTACGAGATTGTTATGCGCAAGAACGATCTCTCGAGACAATTGGATCACACCGAACGGCCCATACTGATGCAAAAACAGCTACTCGAACAGGTTGGCTATACTCCCAAGGATAGGATTGAGGACATAGGGCGCGAAGATCACAGCTACCTTTGCCGTTTCATTTTCCTGCCCACGAAGCTCAGTGGCTACAGCAGCCTTGAAGGCGAACCCGGTTTCAACAAAATGCAAAAGTTCAGCCATGTGGATCTTCAGGGTCGAAGCCTCGTCACGATCCCGATCACACTGTACAAAAAGGCTTCTGAGATCATCTCCCTCAATCTGTCGCGGAACCTTTCCTTGGATGTTCCCAAAGATTTCATCCAAAGCTGCATTAACTTGAGAGAGATCAAGTACATGAGCAACGAGGCCTTGCGTCTTCCAACCAGCTTCAGTCTTGCCAGCCGTCTGACATACTTGGATGTGTCTAACAATCGCCTGGAGCAGTTGGACCATGCCAACTTAGATAGGCTTCAAGGTCTCGTTAGTATCAAGATGGCAAACAACAAGCTGACCAAGCTACCGAGTTACTTTGGAAACTTCCAGTCATTGAGGAGTTTGAACATGGCGTCAAATAGCTTCCAGATATTCCCCGAATTTCTCTGCGAATTGAAGAGCTTGGTGGACCTCGATATTAGTTTCAATGGGATCAGAGAGCTTCCTAACATCGGACGACTAACCACCCTCGAGCGACTGTGGATGACGAACAATATGATTAGCGGGCCTCTTGACGACACGTTCAAGGATCTTGTGAATCTGAAAGAAATCGATGCTAGATTCAACTCGATCACGAACATGGACAATCTCTCCCAGCTTCCGCGCCTGGAGCAGCTATTACTAGGCCACAATTCGATTTCGAAGTTCAAAGGTTCCTTTCCAAAACTACGAGCTTTGGTCCTTGACCATTGCCCTATGACACAGTTCGAGATAGATGCGCCGACCCCGACACTCACTTCCCTCAACATCGCCTCAGCGAAGCTTGTCCAGTTCCGGGACTCTTTCTTTGAGAATGTACCCAATTTGACGAAGCTTGTTCTGGATAAGAACCACTTTGTGTCTCTGTCGCCGCATATCGGAAAGCTTCGCAAGCTGGAGCATTTCAGCATGATAAAAAACCCACTGTCCTCACTCCCCTCAACGATCGGTTGCCTCACGGAGCTCAAATACCTCAACTTGCGAGAATGCAACATGAACAAACTGCCTGCTGAAATCTGGCATTGCGCCAAATTAGAAACTCTGAATGTATCGTCGAATGTCCTCGATAGCTTTCCAAAACATGGCTCTCCCCCGCCACAGCTCCCGGCCGAGCTGACTACGACGCCTGCCACTACGCCGGCCATTTCAGGCACACCAAGCTACGAGGAAATGGCACCGATTGAGGAATCCAGTACGCGCAGGCCTAGTCTGACTTCGGCAAGTTTTGTGAGCTCTGGAAGCTCTCCAAGCAACTCATACCGGAAGCCTTCTGTCGCTTCATCTCTCGGACAAGGGAGAAAGGTGTCGGCAGCCACGTCGCGATCAGCAGGCGAAGGCAATTCGTCTTCGAGAAAAGACTCGAACTTTTCGCAGCATCTGGCAACTACATTTGCCGGGTCGCTCAGGAATTTGTATCTCGCTGACAATCGATTGGAAGACGATATCTTCCGCGAGCTTTCACTTATTCCGGAGTTGCGCATCGTTAACCTGTCATACAACGAGTTGACCGAGCTGCCACAAGGGCTACTCAAACGCTGGCCTTTGCTTTCTGAGCTATTCTTGTCTGGTAACGAGTTGACATCCCTCCCATCAGACGATCTCGAGGAAGGAAGCAACCTCAAAGTCCTCCATATCAACGGAAACAGATTCCAGGTCCTGCCAGCGGAACTCTGTAAAGTCAGTAAGCTTGCGATATTGGACGTTGGGAGCAATGCTCTGAAGTATAATGTCTCCAATTGGCCATATGATTGGAATTGGAATTGGAATCGGAACTTGAAGTATCTGAATTTCTCGGGCAACAAGCGATTGGAAATCAAACCAAATATCTCTTCATTGGGCCAGGCCTCGACTCATGGGACCGACCTCACCGACTTTAATTCCCTCACGCATCTGCGAGTCCTGGGGCTAATGGATGTTACTCTCACCATACCCACCATTCCAGAGGAAACCGAGGACCGACGTGTGAGAACATCTGCTTCACTGGCTGGCCATCTTGCCTACGGCATGGCAGATACATTGGGTAGAAGCGAGCATCTCTCGATCATTGACATGATTGTGCCGCGCTTGAAACCCGACAACGTGGAAACACTGGTGGGCATGTTCGATGGGCAGACCCAGTCCAGTGGTGGCTCGAAGATCGCGAAATTTCTGCACGAGAACTTCACCTCGACATTCTCCTCGGAACTCAGAAAGCTCCAGGCTGACCGGGAAGAAACACCGTTAGATGCTTTGAGACGCACGTTCCTTGCATTAAACAAGAACATGGCTGCAGCGGCTTACAAGTCTATTGACGATCGCGAGGTTCGGCAATACCGTCGAGGATCTGCTGCCGCCAAGCTGCTCAACCAAGACGACATCCACTCGGGCGGTGTGGCAACTGTATTGTATCTAAACAACATGGATCTGTATGTTGCCAACGTCGGTGACGCACAGGCCATCCTCGTCAGATCCGACGGCTCAATGAGGTACTTGACGCAAAACCATGACCCTGCTGAATCCCACGAAAGAGCTCGGATTCGTGCAGCAGGTGGGTTCGTTTCTCGTAACGGGAAACTGAATGATCTACTTCCTGTGTCCCGAGCATTTGGCTACTTCCAGATGATGCCGGCGGTTGTTGCCGCTCCCCATACCGTGCACGTCAATCTGACTGAGCAGGATGAAATGGTCGTTCTGGCATCACGCGAACTATGGGACTACGTCACGCCGGATCTCGTTGTTGATGTCACAAGAGCTGAACGCAGAGACTTGATGATTGCTTCTCAGAAGATCCGAGATCTCGCCATCTCCTTTGGCGCTTCCAACAAGCTTATGGTGATGATCGTCGGTGTAAGCGATCTGAAGAAGCGGGAGCGATTCAAGTTCAGAGGTACGAGCCTTTCTATGGGTCCTTCCTCCTTCCCAGAGGAGACGATCATTCCAAGCACGAAGCGTACCAAGAAACCTCGTGATGGGCCTGGTGATTCTAGGCTCGCTCGCTTGGATTATGTGGATGCTCCAATAGGGGAGTTGGCTATCATTTTCACCGACATCAAGAAATCTACCAATCTCTGGGAGACCTGCCCGGATGCGATGCGTTCTGCAATTCAGATACACAACGATATCTTGCGGAGGCAGTTGGGAATCATTGGTGGTTACGAGGTCAAAACCGAAGGTGACGCCTTTATGGTGGCATTCTCCACTACTACCGCTGCGCTACTCTGGTGTTTCAACTGTCAAACCCAACTTCTCGAGGCTGAGTGGCCCACCGAAATTCTCGAACAGCCACAGTGTCAGGTACAATATGACATGGACAACAACGTCATTTTTCGAGGATTGTCCGTTCGGATGGGTATCCATTGGGGAGAACCGGTTTGCGAAAAGGACCCCGTCACGAACCGAATGGATTACTTTGGCCCAATGGTGAATCGTGCGTCGCGTATCTCCGCAGTTGCCGACGGCGGACAGATCTTCGTGTCTTCGGATTTCATGAGTGACATTCAGCGTAACTTGGAGGTTTTCGCTGATAGCGAGCGTGCTGCGTCCACCGGCTCAAGTGACAGTTATCCAGTGGATAACCTTGGACACAATATCCGTCGCGAGCTTCAGCAGCTCAATAGCCAAGGATTCGTGATCAAAGACCAGGGCGAACGTAAATTGAAAGGACTGGAGAACCCCGAACCACTCTACCTTATCTACCCCCACTCTCTTTCTGGGCGACTCAGCAGTATAGATGAGAATGCGCTTAACGACAATGCCCCGACCACGATCAGTCGGCATTCGGAGTTGGATATCCAAGCCGACCTCATCTGGCGCTTGTGGGAGATCACGCTCCGTCTGGAGCGTCTTTGTGGTGCATTGGAGAATCCGGGCCAGAAGCGACTCCAGGAACCCAATGTTGCGCTCTTCGATATGGTCAAGAATCATGGAGGGGAAATGGCGGATTCAACGGTCATCGGTTTGGTTGAACAACAGGTGACTCGTATTGAGGTTGGTTATACCAGTTGGACTTTTTAGTGAACTTCCTCTCACTGACTAAAATGCAGATAAATGTGAACACTCTCTCCGTGCGACACATGATGCGGCCCTTCAAGCCTGGTGACCGACTCGAAGACCATGCCGTTCCCATCAGTGAGGTGATGCAACAGCTACAGACTCAACTCGCCGAATACAGAGCCCTGAAGGAGCAACTGGCTGTCAGTGCTGCTGGCATCACTGGCCCAGGAGAAAGCTCCTCGGAGAAGAGTCAGGCCACCGAAGGTGGCGAGAGCGGCTCCAGCTCTGCAGCTTCGTCCTTCCTACGTTCGTCGAGCTTACCCCCCAGCGAATCTTAATGGCGACCATGATATTCTTCGTTTCATTGATATTATATGCTTAATCATCTTCCACTTTTCTTCTCTTGTCTATCTTCTCCACTGTCTTTTTCTTTTGGATTTCTGCTACAGCTGAGCGGCGTCTCATGGATTGGAGGGATGTCCACAGTTCTATGAAGCATGGAAAGGAGCCTAGGTGGGACTTGTTTTCGTTGTTTATTTCGTGCATGGTTGCGCTGGCCAGCTTTATTTATCAGGTTTTCATGGCGGGACATTCCTTGCATGGACATGGATTTCATACTGATAAAACATGACATAAATAATTATCTTGTAATATCCTGATATCATTGGCTGCAGACCATTGAAAATACATCGAATCTTCTACACTTACGTGAGAAAGCAACCAATTCATTCGTTCCACAACCATAGATACGTACCGTACCGTATTGGCTGGTGTTTATTTACCCTTTGAGTCACGTGAGCAGCGTGTTTGTGATGACGCTTGACGTCGTGGCTGTGGCTGCCCTCCGTCATCATCGCCCATCTTTCTTCTTTCCGTCATCCTTTTCCCTTCCATGGTCATCTCGAAGTGCAGATCTTCGACTGTTGTCAGCTCTTACTTCTCTTTCTGAAGGGTCTCTGCCTTCCTATCACCGGGGCTAGGCCCGATTGTGCATCTCAGACGGCCCTGCGCTACAGCCTCAGTTTTTGCCCCGGGCCCCGCTTTGTTGCCCTGGATACCGTTCTCTCAACGTGTTCTTCAAGCCATTGACGAATCGAAATAACAACCTCAGACTTCCTCAAACCACCCATCTTTCGGGAAAAGCTCGGAAATCTACATCTTTTGGAGGAGTTTCATGCGCATAGGCCGTGTTGACTTTCTCTGTCTCGAGCGACCGGTGCTGCTGTTTGGTTTCTCAGCTTCGTCCAGGAAGAATCTTTTGTGTACATTTTTTTTTTGCACACGCGCACCTCATCACTGACCGATAGGAAATTTTTATTGTGCTTGCCTGGTTCATAAGCCAGACCTGTTAATCATGGCGGACGACCTGGAATACCTTTCCCCTGACTTTGATCTCAATACTCTCACCGTTCCTCGTCTTCGTTCCATTCTCGTTGGCCACGATGTCTCATATCCAGCATCCGCGAAAAAGGCGCAACTCATCAAGATCTTGCAGGATGAGGTTCTGCCACAAGCAAGAAAACTACTGCGAGATCGCGAACGCGTGAGGAGAACCAGCGAGGGCATTACGGATATGGGTAGCCGCGCGACTTCAGTCGTTAGCGACGTAACTGACGACAGAAGGGATCCGGATAGAGAGTCCATGCCACCACCACCTACGCCGTCGACAGTTTCTACTACAACAGGAGGCAGGAGAGGACGACCCAGGCAGAGTGCAAGGGCGTCCACAGCGGACACAGAGGAAGCAAGTATTCCTGCGACACCATCCACCGCGACAAGGAGGAGAACCGGCACGAGGGCAGTGGGCAAACACCCCCGTGCATCTGACACCGAGACTGGTGACGACACCTCCGCAACTCCTGTCGTCGCCGATGGTGCTACACCGCGAAGAAAGCTCCGAAGAAGCGAGGTCATCCCGTCCACCGAGCCCGAATACGTTTCACCAGTCAAAACCGAACCGAAGGACCATAGTGTCTTTACCGATGATAATCCTTTCCAGAGTGGAAGCCCTACCACCTCTTGGGAGCAACATATGCCAAGTTCAGCCAGTCGCGATCGCACGCGGAAGAGCACTTCACGGTTTTCTACCAACAGTCCCGCCCGTAAAGATGGATTGCGAGCAAGGAAATCGGAAACACCGGCGACTATCAAACAGGAGGATGGGGTTATTGTTCCTACGAGAGCTTCGTTTGAATTCCCAATGTCGCGCTTGAAATCTCCCAAGGCAGAGGAATCGATCGAGGAGGATGACGACGATGATGTCAGTGTGGGCGAAGAATTTACTCCCGAAGAGCAATTGGCGCTGGAGCATTCGCAGGCCGAGTTGATGTATCCTCCTTCAAGTAAACGTCGACGCCCCCGCAAGCAGGGAACAGCAAGCAAGGTGGCCCCTTGGCTGGTTATTTTATCCCTCCTCGGCGGCTTCGCTGGTTGGTGGCGCAAGGAAAAGATTGAGGTCGGTTATTGTGGCATCGGAAAGCCGAACTGGTCGTTGACAGAGACCAATGTACCCGAATGGGCCAATGTGCTGGAGCCACAGTGTGAGCCTTGCCCACCACATGCGTTCTGCTACCCTAACTTCGAGGCACGTTGCGAACATGACTTCATCCTCAAGCCGCATCCCTTGTCGCTTGGGGGGTTGATTCCATTGCCCCCAACCTGTGAGCCGGATAGTGAGAAAGCACGCAGAGTGAAGGCCGTCGCGGATAAGGCTGTGGAGGAGCTTCGTGACCGTCGAGCTAAATGGGAATGTGGGCAGCTTTCAGAGGATGGCAAGGAAGCGAAGTCTCCCGAGATCACGGAACCCGAATTGAAGAAAGAGGTCGCCGAGAAACGACGCAAAGGGATGAGCGATGCTGAATTCGATGAGCTTTGGAAGGGAGCGCTTGGTGAAATAATCGGAAGAGAAGAGGTCGTGAGCAAGACAAAGCAGTAAGCATGCCCTCTCAATTTCCTGGGCATCGCTCTCCTTATTTGCCCCGAAGCGCACGTCGGCAGCGAGCATGATCATGGTTCTGACTTGTGTCATGGAACTAACAGAAGCGACAACACAATCACAGACCCTCCTCTGTCCTCAGCCTCACGTCGACCTCGATCGCGCGGCTCCCGCTCACATGCGCCTTCCGCCGCCACCTCCGACTCTCTCTCATCGCGTATCGACTCCCTATTTCAGTTTTGATTCTATTCGGTACTCTACTGACCTACGTTCGTTCACGCATACTGGCGCACCGCTCTGACATGGCCCGTGTCCCTGAACTCGTTGCCACGACATTAGATCGGCTGGCAGCACAAGCTGCCCTCCACGCTCGTGGGGAAGCCCGTGAGTCGTATATCCCCATTGGACAGTTGCGTGACGACGTGCTACGCTCGGAGCTACAGGGACGGCGGCGCGAGGCACTCTGGAAGCGTGTCCGCAGCGTTGTCGAAGAAAACGCCAACATCCGCGCCGCTGTTCGCGAGGGTCGTGGCGGAGATGTTTCCCGTGTCTGGGAGTGGATTGGGGGAATCGGCGGTGTTGGAGATGTCCATGGAAGTCCGCAGCGAAGAGAGAGCAGCAAAGTGCACTTTTCCCTCTCACCAAATGGTGACGCGAACCGTCCTGCAGGGGATGCAGACTGTGACACTCATCTTGCAACCAGCCCGAGGGAGTCACGCAAATGGGATGAAGGACGACCCATCTATTGAATGGGCTGATGCTGGATGCCATAATGTATGCCTTCCTTTTGGTTCCAAATTTATCTTCGCTTTTTTTTTGCATTTTACCTTTTCATGTATATGGATTTTTCATGTGCAGAGGACGTGTCAATTCCTACTCTGCCTCGATCGCTTGGGTATTCGTATTGTGTCAAATTTGGGATTGACCCGTGTCAATATTACACACAGTGGCTTTATTGATTATCACGAGACATGTCGCCTCCTAATTTTTCTACCTCTTCTTTCAAATATGTGTGTCGATGCAGGCTAGAGTCCAACGTATCGACGATCCCTCGATACGGATCGGCTATACTATTAAATACCGAGAACATGATTATTACCACTTGTTTGAACTTGTTACTTGTGAGAAGGCCAATTCATTAGGTTTGGATTCCTGAGGCTGGACAGTGGATGACGGCCGATCTACGGCGGTGAGCAAGGGCAGAAAAGAGGTCGGACCCGGCTTGGTCCTTCTGCCTTGGTTGAAACTTGACAGTTGTCTCCGCAGCTCGTAAGTTACGTCAATGATGACGAATCTTCGTACTTTACAGAAACGGGAAGGTCAATGGTCATAGTATTTACAATCGAAGAATCACGTCAATGCCATATCTTAGTTGTATTATCTTTATGGCATCTTTCCGAGTGTTTTTATGTCTCATTCTTTTGTTTTTTCTCCCTCGTAGGTCGCTGGTGCAGTACTCCCCGCCATCCTCATACTCCGGAATTACTTCGTTCCTGCGGTCCACGGTCACTGGGCACAGTGGGCAGTGGCAGGGCACCTCGACAGGGGATATGCCCGTGCGTACATACTAACTTTGCAAGGGTAGACTCTAATCTGCGG
Source organism: Hamigera avellanea (assembly GCA_027569715.1). Lineage (NCBI taxonomy): Eukaryota > Fungi > Ascomycota > Eurotiomycetes > Eurotiales > Aspergillaceae > Hamigera > Hamigera avellanea. The sequence continues at coordinate 13,577 of JAPDKU010000090.1, forward strand.
AATCCATCTCCGGAACAATCGCTTTTACCGTCTGACCTCAAGGTCAAACGGGCTGCAGACAACGAGATGATGTACTAAGAAAGGTTCTTAGCCTGGAATCCCGCAACAAATTTTGCACGGTATTCCGTAATAGCATGCTACAAATATTTGGGCAGGATCATGTTGCTATCTGATTACATTGACTCATCAATGTACCAAGAGGACATGGATGATGGTACGGAGTATATTATTGGAATAGGCTGGGGCTGTTGGGCATCAATTTGTCGAATAGACTAGAGGGATCGGCCGCTGAGGCATGCGCTAGTCTCGATCGAAACGCTGCCCTGCACGTGAGTTATCCAAATGGGTCGGGGTTTGCTGACGGTTTGGTCAAGTACGACCCTCGTTTCACCACCAAGCAAGCCATTTGGAGATCGATCTCCACTGCTTCCCCATCACCGCATTGCATCGCTAGAAGACCGAGAATCAGTTCTAGCCTTACTTTCTTCTCACTTTCCAATGCTGAATTTAGCAAATCAATAAGGTGAGTCCAGTGAGGCAAAGCAGTTCGACGATTGATATGGTTGTTCTCTGATTCCTTGCGTATCGCCGGGGTCTGCTTAATTGCAGAGGCGCTCATTCTTTTGCTGTACTGTAACTGAATTCCAGAGTCCATAGAGTGCAGGCCGTCGCCCCAGCGTACTACTGTGCTAAGTTCTAACCGAACCCTCCTCATCTTCCCGTTGGCAACGACATTGCACCGTGGCCTATCATCGCGTACGGAGAAATACTCCGGCTCAGTCTACCTTGGTTATGGCCGCACAACCCCCCCCTTCGCCCAATCTTAGAGCGGGTGCTGTTAGTCACCGCGGGTCGAAGTAACTCCAAGACCGGAATCCAAGGAACTACGGAGCAATATGATTATGACCATGAGAGGAGCATCAAGACTGGGTTGAACGTGTACGATACGACTACTCTACGAAGTCGGTGCACCCGCGAGAAGTTCATTATTCGGAGGAGCCAGGAAAGACAATCCGATTGTCCAAGCCACAAGATTTGCCCAAGATAAGGTTTCCAAGTGCACTGTCAGCCATTGGGTGGAACGGCCAGAAGACTCTTCTCTTTTTCCAATCGACCTGGATCGAGTCTTGCACGCGATTGATAGTCCGGTTCCTGGAGATGGATCGGGTTCGTTCGGTGATTATTTGTTGATTGACCCTTCGCACGGTCCGTAGAGAAACATAATTCCGAGGGCACAACTTACAAGTGGCCTTGGGGGCTTCTGATGCCCACAATGGCACAAAACACCCACCCAGCCACCCAGAGCCCCAGACAGACCGTGTCATTTTCAGGCCGGGATGAATCTCAACCGACTCCCTTGACATCGTCATCTGTGGCTGCCCCCTCCCACAAAAGGCCTTGCGAAGGCACAGCCTTAGCTACAGTTCGATGCCGCTGCGATTGGACATCGATTTTTACAAATCCACCCCTGCAGGAATGACGCTTGCGCCCTAAACCCTTGGATTTGCTAGAATGTGCCGCCCTCGTCACCGCCGCGAGGGTATGGTTATATCGCTTGTGTTGTCTCGGAATCGTGCCCGGAATCAACTTCCCGCCTTCATCTCCGCCCTCACTTTCTCCTTTTCTCGTCCTTGTGCACACCTCGGTTGATCATGGCCTACCAAGGACCTTCACGGCCTCTCCGTCCCATCGCCCCTCGTACAACCTCCTTGCCAGGCAGCCCAGCGCCGCCCCCCGCAGAAGAGGGGAAGATCAAGAGAGCATCAAACGCTTGTAAAGAGTGTCAAAGGCGCCGAACAAAGGTATCTAGCTCCACAATACCCTTCTCAGTTCTCTCTCACCCTTTCATGATCCTCCTCCTCCGTCGAGCTGCTTTCTGAGCATTTGCCCGTCGACGCTCGATCTGGGCCTATGTTGAACTAACCGATCCGTCTTCTAGTGCAGCGAGGGACGCCCCTGTTGCACGGAATGCGCAGTCCACGGCCGCGAATGCATCTACAACGAAGCCGGCGATAAACGTCGCAAACTTGCCGCGAAGCAAACCCAGAAGGAGTTACAGTACTATCGCGGGTTTCTAGAACAGCTACTCGAAACGATCCGACTCGGGGATTCCTCCCACGTGGAGCACGTTATCGGCGTCATCCGAGCAGGAGCAACGCACGAAGAGATTCGCTCGGTACTCAAGGGGTTAACGTCGGGAGATCTGGAAAACACAAGGATGAACGAGGAGGAGTTGGACGGCATCGGTACTCCTGACGGCTGGACCTGATGGAATCGGAGGGACAATAATTCACGAGGTTGACGAGTACACGCCCTTGATGACGCTTTTCTGCACGCTCAACGTGAGCCGTCACATCAGCGCTACCATAACGTTTTTTGTTCTTTCCTTATGGGTTTTTGTTTCTGTCACGATATCTCTTATTCACGGGCGGTGGAGACGGGTCGAATAAATGGGACCTTCTCCTGTCTCTCTCCCTCTCCCTCTCTCTTTCCTGGGATCTTCCTTGGGGACATCAATCAATACAAGGGATCGGTGTCAAAAGAGATGATGGCCGCGATGGTGCGGCCGTTCTGGGACACACCGTGGTGCACCGAGGAATACGGACGGGGTATCTGCGGGATCACCCTTGCGGATGATTCAACAGAGTCTTGCATCATCTCTCTTTCTCTTTCGAGTCCAGGCTGATGAAGGATCGTCCACGTCGTCTAGAAGCACTTCCTGCTCGAGTATCGCAGCACACGAAGTGAGATGTCCAGGGACAGATCAATAAAACAGGAGACAAACATGCAAAGAAAAACGAAACGAATCAAGATTGCAATGCATCATTTCTCGTCATTATGGGGATTTTGTTCTTTTTGTTTCTATTTTTGTTTCTATTTTATCTTCTTCTTTTTCTTGCCTTCCTTTACTCTATTTCGTAGCCACCAACCCAGTTACGGAGTTGAATGACATGCTTCGTCCACCCATGCATAGTCATCGGGACCGCTCGAACACAGCATTAACTAGCCGCAGACTGATTGCGACGGAGACAAAGCAAGAATGGCGAGTATGGGTCACCACGTGGTCAGGAACCATCCTTCTTCTTCTTTTCCTTCTACTTCTTCTTCTTCCAAAGCAAGGCAATCGCAATCATCGTCATACATTGGGTATCCCCACTTTGTCAAAATGTCATCGAAAACAGGAAGAAGTTCTTCCACCCCAGGCCAGCCCCATATAAACTAATCGTTCCCGTTATGATGTCATGAACCCTGCTCCATGCATGACACACAAAAACAAGGCCACCAACCAGGAGAATAAACGGGGAAGGGCGACATTGATTCAATGTCGTTTGAAAACGGGGCCGCTAAGCCACTCCGATGGCCAGCTCAGAAGCCTAACCCGATCAAGGTGTTCAGTTCGCAGTGTCAACAGTGAAATGGTTGCCCAAGTGGACATTTCTGGCCTTCGGTTTCAGCGATTTGGGCGAATTGCTTAAGAACCATGGCTTCGGTTATGTCAATATCGAGTGTGAGATTTGGAGCCCTGCGTGCAATCCAGAGCCATACTCATCGCCATTTTGTCGGATATCGACCTGAAGTTTTGCCTGATCGGGGAATGATTTCAGCTTCAAGCGACTATTGTTGGCAAAAGTCGTCGATTCACGTGACCCAGTCACGTGTATACCATCTGGCTTGGATGTTCACTGTGAATCAATTGTACGACGGAGATTGGAGCGGAGAGTGCTGTCAGGCTGTCAGTTCCAGTCTGTAGAGTGTACTCCGTAGACTATGTAGTCCCCGGATTTCGGCACGAGCGAGTGGAGTCAAACCCCGCACTGGCCTCAGGCCGCCAAGTTAGTCGCTCCTGCTGTGTCCATCGCAAATCCGATCACCTGCACGGAAATTTCTCCTTTTGCTCAAGATTGAATTCCTGGCAATCTAAGCTCGTACAGTGCAATTCTGCGACTCCCTGTCTCTCTTTAATTTCGTCAAGTGGAGTAGATCTCCGGAAAATACACTCCCCCATGTCCCGAGGCATCGGCCAGCCTACGGAGTACTCAGCGATCGCTTGATAACGCTTTTCCCGCCCCGATGACTCCCATCGCACGCGCGGGCGCGCACTCCGCCGGAAACATCCCTCGTGCTGCGGTAGACAGCAATGGACTGCTATCTCCCAGTAGCACGACCACGGAGCGAAAGAGGAAAGCTTCGGAGCCCTCTCAAAAGAGCAGCGCCCAGAGACAGAAGATCACCAGGGCTTGTGATTACTGCAAGGAGTTCGGTAGTCCCCGCATCCCGCCCGCCCATTGTTGTGCCACCTCAAGCAGTCCGTTTGGCTAACCGCCTCTGAAGGAAGAAGACCCGTTGTACAGGCACTTTACCTTGCATGAGATGCATACGACTCTCGTTGTCTTGCGAATACACTGCTGCGTATTCCCGAGGACTGCCTCCGGAGCCTCCTCCGGCGCCACAGTCGGTATTGAAGCATGCGACAGGACCTCGTTCTCCATTGACTGGTCGGGCTTCGAACTCGGTCTCTTATCGTCCTGCGAGCCGCTCGCCCAATGTAAAGGCGCACCAGCTTCGGCAGACTCAAGATCCAGTCGTCTCACCTCGCAACTCGCCCGAACCGGTTGCGACGGACTTTGAAGGGAACTACCTGGGACCTGCATCGGGGATCTCGTTTATCAACCGAGTCTGGCGTCGCTTGCACCAGGATGAGACGGCGGCCATTCCTGATGAAGTGCACAATGAGTCTTCGAAGAACACCTCGGTGTTCATGTTTGGCGACAAGCCTTACACGGATCACCAGGAAGCGAACTTCACGCTGCCTCCGTTCGAGCATGCGCTCGAGATGGTGGGCATATATTTCGATTTCTCCATCGTGACTTACCGCTTCCTGCACCGAGCCAGTGTCGAACAATGGGTCCGGAAAGTATACGAGAATAACATCTCCTTCGCCAATTTACCTACTGGTTGTATGGTGGCTCGAACTGCTATCGTTTTCATGATTTTCGCGGTTTCCACTTTGTACGAGGAGCGACAACGGGGTAGCAAAGCGGAGGGCCGGAACGAAAGGTGAGTTCTCGTACCCGCTGAAACTACGTGATGCTGCGACTTTGTCCTGCATGTTTACTAATGGTAAATCAGTAGCGAACGATGGTATGCCGCTTCCAAGTACATCGCCTCGATGGAATCCGGGCCGCCACGGTTGGAAACCATTCAAGCAAGGTTAGGCCAGTGTCTTTACCTGCTTTCCTCCTCACGAGCCAACGAGTGTTGGTATGCGTTTGGCACTGCTTTGCAACTCGTGACTGCGTTGGGCTTACACCGAAGGTTGCCAGCCAAACTATCCAAGAGTGGAAACACATACCTTGAGCAGGAACTCCGAAAACGCATCTTCTGGAGTGTGTACACTCTCGACAAGTACCTCAGCGTCATGTTTGGACGGCCTAGGTTGTTGCACGACGAGGACATTGACCAGGAACTTCCGGATGAGATAAACGACGATGACATGCTACAAGATGACCCGCGACAACGAACGGGGTCTGCTGACGGCATGATGATCGCATCCGTTCTTCATTACAGGTTTGTTGTCTCTGCAGACGATGCCGGTCTCTTGATGGTTCTAACGCCCGGTGCTTGCTCCATAGACTTGGCCGCATCCTCGGAGAAATCTCACGGGAACTTTACACCGTCAACCCTCGCTCTCGAGACTCTCCGCTCGAAACAGCAGTGCGTCTGACCTCCGAACTCGAAGCTTGGAAAGAAAGTGCACCCCCGATCTTCAATAGTGTACAGGCTTCGAGTCTCATTCCCCCTCTTTGCAGGCAGAGTCAGGTTCTTCAGCTTGCATACTCACATGCCATGATCCATGCAACCCGTTCGTTTCTGCTGAACGATTTCACCGATCTCAGCCGACGGCCTCCAGTACCGAATCCTACCGTCACCGTACATGTGCACAAATGCATAGACGCGGCTGACGAGGCCATGGCCTTGGTGAACACCCTGGGTAAACAGGGGGTGTTGATTCAATCATTTTGGTTCACCCATTACGTTGGTTTCTGTGCCATCATCGTGGTATACATATACACCATCCAGCAATATCGACTGACCTCTCGTCTTGAGGCATCTGTACGCCGGCTGTTTGACCTTGCAGAGTCCTGCCAGCAACATCTCGCAGAAGCGACGCGCAGAAACTGTCCAAGCCGGAGATACAGCATCATCCTCGAGGAGCTGAGATTGGAAGTTCACAGGCAGATCAGCTCACACTTGCAGTCTAGTCCTCTTCTCGAGGCATCGGATCGCGAAAAGGCAAAACCTACCATGGATCAGGAACCTCCACTAGACCAGAATCTCTATACTCCTGCCAGAACTGACCAGTCCATCTCCGTGGATGCGAACGGCACTAACTACATGCCGTTGTCGAATAGTACGGCTCACCTGCCCTCGGATTTCCCAGACGGATACGATGCCAGCCAAGACATCAGATTCCTGGACAACCTTGAGGGGTCAATCTGGTGGGCTCAGTTAGATTCCTGGGTGAGTGTGATGCAACAAAACGGGCGTACACTTTCCGGGCACCTGCTCACTACTCAATACCGATTTAGGCTTTTTCGAATATTCCAAGTGACCCTTCGACATTCAATTTCTAATCATTCTCGAAGGTGTAGCGGCTACGAAAATATCTACTTTCTTATCAAGCTACAACAGAATTTTGACTTGATGCTTATATTTCGGCCTGCGCGACTTACACGACTACAAGATTTCCGAATAATTTTAGTTGAAGCGCAAGCCCGGTCTGCGCATAGCACAATCGGGTGAGGGATGCCTATACCCCAGTTGATAGAACATACCATATAGAAAATGAATGAATCAGCCCTATCACCAACGATGAATAGTCAGTACGTGTCGACTTAATACGACGAAACAAGGTGGGCGTGTCGATGCAGCGATCGATCGACACTTGTCTGCGGCAACAGTGACTATTTACACAGAGTTCCGGATTCATCTGACGAAAGCACGTATCGAAACTTAGCTAAGTCATCAGCGTGTGGAGGTGATGGAATACAGCAAGTCCAGCAGTTGATGGACCTCGGATATAAATCCGAGCTCCATCCATCTTTTCCGGAACGGCGCAACAAGCCATCCAAATTCGGTAATAATTATCATGGATTTGAAGCATCCGACAGGCTTCCTGGAGTTTGAGAAGCGATCTCCGCTTTATCGCCTTTGGTGCAACATGGACTGGGTTGATATAAATAAAGCAGTCATCCTCCTCGACCCAGGAGACATGTCCACTATGTTTATGCGTAACCCCGCATCTACATCAAAACTTTCCTTGAACCGAATTGAAGTCTGAATATCAACCCTCGTTCGAAATGCTGGAGTCACCGGTAGCACCCATGCGCGATGTGCTGTCAATGCCATTCTCCCACGCAAATCCGAAGCCAGCCCCGAATAAAGGCAGCATCGAAGACGACAATGCTGAGATTCAGACATTTCAGAAAGAACCGGAAACTGTCGATGAACTTGTCAGAAACAGAGCGTCTCTGGGACCGTCTCAGCCGGTGATATCGTACCCACGGTCAGGAACCGAATATGTGGACTACCCTCTCCGCCAACTCGACATCTTTGCCTACCGAGTCGCCAAACTCCTAGCAGCTCAGCTCTCGCCGCGAACATCTTCATCCGAAAAGCCGGCAGTCATTAGCTTGCTGGGACCGTCCAATCTCAACTACCTCGTTACGATGCTTGCGCTCTCCAAGCTCGGACATGCGGTCTTGCTTCTGTCAACCAGGATCTCTATCGAAGCTTACACTTCTCTACTGGAGAAGACCGGGTCACGATGTATCCTGGTCCATGAATCCTTGATAGACACAGCCGAGGAGCTGAAAGGCCGAGTCCCAGGGTTACGCGTCGATATGATACCCTCGCAAAGATCGTATGACCATCCCATCTCGGACGACGAAGAAAAGAGCCTCGACACCAACCTCGTCCCTCATCTCGATCCCACCCAGGAATCGAAGCATATCGCATGGATCATCCACTCGAGCGGCTCCACAGGGTTACCGAAACCGATCTTCCAGACACAGGTGGCCGCCATCAAGAACTACACGGGACATATGAACATGCGAGGCTTCGTCACGTTGCCGCTGTACCACAACCATGGCATCTGCTGTCTCTTTCGGACGATCTATTCCTCCAAGACGATCCATCTCTACAACGCCGGTTTGCCGCTGACGAAAAAGCATCTCCTGGATATCATGCGAACGCATGATTTTGAGATTTTCTATGGCGTTCCGTACGCGCTGAAGCTGCTGGCGGAATCGGACGAGGGCATCGAAGCCCTGAGGAAGTTCAAGTTGGTGATGTTTGGCGGGTCGGCGTGTCCGGATTCGCTGGGTGATCGGCTCGTGGCTGGTGGCGTGAATCTGATCAGTCACTATGGATCGTATGTATTCTCTTTGGTTTATCATAACTGAAAATGCCGTTGCTGACCTGTCCTCGACAGGACGGAGACCGGCCAGTTGATGACCTCCTTCAGGCCTCGCGACGACAGAGAATGGGACTGGCTTCGACCCTCGGACTTTGTCAGGAAATTCCTCCGGTTCGAGGAACGCAGTCCCGGCATCTTCGAATTGGTCGTTCTCGACGGGTATCCGTCCAAAGTCATGTCCAGCAGACCGGACGGTTCGTACGCGACCAAGGATCTGTTCATGAAACACGCGACCAAGGAGGCGTACAAATACGTTGCTCGTCTCGACGACACGATTACCCTCGTCAATGGAGAAAAGGTCAACCCATTGGGCATGGAAGGCCGCGTGAGACAGCTCGATGCCGTTGCCGAGGCTGTGGTTTTTGGGGCCGGCAAATCCAGCATCGGACTGGCCGTTGTTCGTTCGATCGGTGCGGCAGAGTCGTCGGAGGAGGAGATCATCCAGAGTATTTGGCCTGCCGTGGAACAAGCGCATAGCGCAATGCCTGCGTACGGCCAGCTGTCGAAGAGCATGGTCAGGGTTCTCGCCGCCGATACACCGTATCCTCGTACGGACAAGGGAACCGTTATCAGACAAGCTTTCTATAGGCAGTTCAGTGACCTTATTGAGAGTGCTTATGAAGAGGAGGATGCCGTAACGGGAGCACTCAGGCTGCCGGAAGAGGAGCTGAAAGTCTTCATTAGGGAACAGCTTCTGAATATATTGCCGTTGAAAGGCAAAAATGTTCTCACCGACGAATCTGACTTCTTCGGGGTGGGAATGGATTCGTTACAATCGACTCAGCTGCGGTCCATTCTCACGAAGCATATCGATACCAATGGCCAGAAGCTGGGCCTGAATGTTGCTTTCGAGCATCCGACCATCAACGCTCTGGCTCGTCATCTCCATTCGTTGGCTTCTGGAGCTCCAGACAAGGTCGAATCGGTGGAGGACCAGATGCAGGCTCTAATTGACAAGTACAGTCAGTTTCGACAACACGTACCATCGCCTAATCGCCTCAGTGGCAGATACATTGTGAGATCACATCCGTCATAATCACAGGCCCATCTAAGATACTAAACCGAATCTCCAGGTCGTCACAGGCGCAACGGGCTCCCTAGGAAGCCACGTCGCCGCCCAGCTCTCCGTCCTCGAAAACGTCCACAAGATCTACTGCCTCGTCCGCGCCAACTCCACCATCGAAGCCTACGACCGGCTCATCTCCTCCCTCCGCACGCGCCGAATCTACGATGACCTCCCCTCCTTCGCTCGCAACAAACTGATCCCCCTCCCCTCCGACCTCTGCGCCCCGACCCTCGGCCTCCCCTCGACAACCTACACCGTCCTCACCTCCGAAATCACAGACGTCATCCACTGCGCCTGGTCCGTCAACTTCAACCTGCACCTCGCCAGCTTCGAAAAAGACAGCATCGCGGGCCTCTACAACCTCATCACCCTCTGCCTGAGAGCCCACCGACCCGCCCCCGCTGCATTCAACTTCTGCTCCTCCGTCAGCGCGGTGACGCACACCCCCGGCGACGAAATCCGGGAATCCCTCCCCGACAAGCTGGCGTATGCCCAGGACATGGGCTACGCGCGGTCCAAGCTTGTGGGCGAGCACATCTGCGCCAACGCCGCGCGGCGGACGGGCATCACCGCCCGGATCCTGCGCATCGGCCAGGTCGTCGGCGACACGAAGCATGGGATCTGGAACGCGACCGAGGCAATCCCGCTCATGCTGCAGTCGGCGGTCACGGTTGGGGCGTTGCCGACGTTGGACGAGTGGGCGTTGTGGTTGCCCGTCGACGTCGTTGCGGGGGGCGTGGTGGAGATTTCACTCTCGCCGGAGCAAGATGCAAGCTGCAAGGAAGAAGATGATAATGATGACAATGTGTACAACGTCGTCTCCGCGCATCCCTTCCACTGGACGAAGCATCTCCTGCCGCTCCTCCGCCGGGCGGGGCTGCAGTTCGAAGCCGTCGAGCCGCGCGAGTGGATCCGCAGACTGAAAGCGTCGCGGCCCGGTCCCGCGGTCAACCCGCCGGTGAAGCTGGTGGAGTTCTTCGCGAGGAAGTACAATTCCGACGAGCCCCGGAGGTCGTTTGCGTGGTGCACGGCGAGGGCGAGGGCGGCGTCGCATGTGTTGAGTGGTGCGAAGGGGTTGGATGGGGCGACGGTGGCCCGGATGGTGAGGTATTTCAGGGAGGAGTGTTGGTAGGGACAGTCCCTAGGAGAAATTAGTTCGTGGTGGTCAGGTTCATATCCTATAGATTGGTGCTATATAATAAGTATCACTTGGATTCGGTTATTTTTTCTTATCTATATATAGGAATCGAAGAGTGCTGCCTAACATGTGATTGTTATGTTATGGCCATAGGCGACATCGATACCAGCATGGCATATACCTCGTCACCTCTTAACGCTTTCCCTTAAATACAATCTCATCTTCATACCTAAACCATCTTGTAGTAAAAAAGAACGGCAGGAACGACAACTGGATAAAACGCGAATGAGGAAAATGTCGCCATAGAAAAAAAAAGAAACCCCGGTCTACTCTCATGCCAAGGGAGTAGTAGTATTATTGCAGAGCTATGTACAGCGTCGTTCTGGTCATCTGCTGTCTATTTAGATTTCTCCAGGGATTAGAGCTGGCCAGTAGAATCTCGAAGTTGATTGGTCAGGTTTCAGATCCATCCTGCAATCTAATTGGCTGCTCAAACGCAAAATCACGTGCGAACTGAAGGCGGCCTGAGGCACCGTAGGCGGCCTAAGGCACCACTTCTTTAAATCGCGTGCAATCTGGAGGCGGCCTGAGGCACTAAGCTCTGCATGCCTTCGGCGGTCCTCTCCACCAGCCTGCCTACTAAGTAGGAAGCCTGGGGGTTCTGGGGGGCGGCATGCCCCCTGGTATCATTAGACCACAAGCGCGGTACTGTGGAGGGTAAATCTCTTCATATAGCGAAGAAACGTGACCTAGATATACATATATATCTGTGTCCAGGCGAGACTATGAACACAAGAACATTCAAGCGAAGACAGGACAAAACCCTAGCAACTAGCAGCGAGTTTTGTGGAACTTTCGTCAATCATCAATCGTTAGTCGTCAATTCCATCCCGAATATGAAAGAAGGGCCCGAGCCAAAAGTTCAAAACACTTTTACGTAGCCCACTCGACTAATAATCAGTCGAACTCAACTGGAGGCAAACCGCGCTCCTGTACGGCATCCGCGACACTTCCCTGCAAGCTGCGCAGAGCATGATCCCACGTCGTATTGTCCTGAGAACAGCCGTAGAGATCCTCGGAGGAAATCCTCTCCTCCTGCAACCGAGACCGCCCGGTGTCAATCAGCCATCGCATCCAATCGACCACCGACACGGCTTTGTCGATATCCTTCTCCTCGACAACGACGCGCTTCAGGTACTTGGCCAGAGCCGCTACGTCCTCAGCGTACGGGCCGTCGGTCGCGAAGGAAGAATACCAAGCATCGACGGCATCGCGCAAGTCGGACAAGGTCGACAGCTTCTTCGACGTGAACGTAGGCCGTTCCGGAAGCGGAGGCAGCGCGAGGCGCTTAGGAGGAGCAGGCGGCGCCGACGGTTTTGGCGGAGGAGCCGGTTTGCGAGCAGCCGGAGCGACCGCATGAGACCGCTGCAGCATGCGCGCCCGCCTCTGTTCCTCGAAGACTTCACGGCGGATGTCCTCGGGCAATGCGGCGAGGAAATCCTCGGATATGTTTTCGGTTGGCTCGACCGAGGGAGACTGCTGTCGCGATGACGCTTCGTCGGATGCATCGGTCACCGGGGTGACGGGTCGGGGCCGCACGAAATTCGACTGGGTCAGTTTCATATTACCGAGTGCCTTGGTGCTGGGACGGCCGCGGCGTTTCTTGGTGGGTGTCGTGGGCTTCTTCAACCTCAAGGACCCGGCAGACTGCGGGCGCGAGGAAGTCGAGGAAGAGGTCGAGGGCTGAGAGGTCAGGGGCCTGGAAGGTGGATTGTAGTATGCTAGCACTTCGGCTCGTACGTCCTCGGGCAACGCAGCGAGGGTCTCTGGATCCAATTGCGACTGGGGAGGAAGCTGTGCCGTTGCTGGTGGTTGTGGACGGCGAGTAGGAGCGGGCGTTGGAGACTCTGAACGGGCATCTTGTCGTCGAACCTTCGCCTGGGACACCAGTTTCGACCTGATGTCGTTGGGAAGCTCGGCAACTACTTTGGGTTCTGCCTGAGTGGGCATAATGAACTGCGTCCCTGTCAAGTTTAGAGGTTTCTGACTGCTGTCATTCAACGAAGGCGCAAGCCGGACGGTGTCGGAGACGGCCATGCCGTTGTTGTCGCCTTTGGAAGGACTGTCCACATCGTCAGGGTCGGTGTTTTGCTCGATCCTCTTGCGGGCCGGTGATTTGTCGAAATTGAGCTGCCTTTGGCTGCTTTCTGCTGATCCGGATTTCAGCGGTTCGAGTTTGGTCATCTGGACTCCCAGGCCCCTCAAATCTCCCGGGGAGAAACCGAAGCTCTTGAGCATGGAAACGGCTTCCTTGCCAAGCACGTCCTTTGCATTGGTCGCGACCCCAAGCATGACGCTCTTGTTGAATACATCGCACTTGCCATGTCCCAGATGCTTAACCGGTTCCAATGGAGCATCCATGGATCTCCGCATGACTTTGAGAGTCAGTTGCCTGCCTCGGACTAGGTTTTCGACTAGTCTCCGGTGCAGCTCATCACATAACGACCTCACAAAATCTTCGGCCTGAACGTTATTGACGAATCGTATCCCCCAGTTGACCTCGGCCGAGACAGACCTTCGGATGACTTCATTGCCGACTTCCGTTTTGTCAATTCCACGGGCATACTCCCACATCTTTGCCCCTGTTTTAGGGCCCAGACCCGAGACTAGCTTCTCCCGCGAGAGATCTCGGATGTCCTTGACGAATTTGACCCCCAGCTCTTCCAGTTTCGCGCCCAGGCTGTACCCGACTCCGGGAAGGTCCTGTACCGTCAAGTTGCCAATGAATTCCAAGACAGCATCCGGCTTCAACTGGAATTGACCAGCTGGCTTCGCTTTCCGCAAGGCCACCTTGGCGAGTAAGATGTTGCCTCCGATACCAACAGACACCGCGCAGCCCGTCTTCTCCTTCACAGAGGCCCGTAACCGTTCGGCGATTTCATCCGCCTTTGCCTGCTCCCGGTAAAGGGACCCTTCGGATATGCCGCGGCCATCGGACCCACCAGCCTCCAGGCATTGAGAGGTGATATCGACAAGAGCCTCGTCAATGCTCACGCTTTGCACGACACCATCAACGGCTAGAACCGCGCTGTAGAACTTCCGACTAGCTTCTTCATACGCCGGAAAGTCGTAAGGCAGGACCTTCAACTCCGGACACATTTGCAGCGCGCCCTTCATCCACATGCCGTTCTTGATACCGAAAGCACGAGCTGGGTAATTGCAGCTGGCAATTTCAGAGCCCGAGCCAGTACCATGGGCGATGGCGACCGGCTTTCCTTCAAGCTCTGGGTGCTTGCGGATGGAGACGGCCGCAAAGAAGCTGTCAAAATCGACGTGAAGGATGTATCTCCTTGCCCCCGGGCGTGGCTTCGGCCGAGCCTTTTGCGATTGGGTTTTCTCCTTGGCCGCAGACTGAAGTTGGGCCTTTAGTTCCGCTTTCCATGTTGAGAGATGATGTAACCGCGACTCTCGGTAGTATTGTTGAAGAAATTCCGGATTTACCACGCTTGAATTCCTCATTCGCGGATCTGACAGCAGTTGCGCATTGTACTCTTCAGAGGTCATTTCCGGCTTGGGTGGGACAGGTTCTCGCACAAGTGGCAAATGCGAGGACGGAGCATCTGGTGCCGGGCCTGGAGATAGTTTAAGTTCCTCATGATGCAATGATTCAGTCGCTTTCAAGCTCGTTTCCTCTGGTCCACCGTCGAGTAATTCGTTTTCTTGCGATTCGCGGGAATCTTTGCCCTTCTCTTCGAGAGTAAAGCTCGGAAACTCGCCGTAATCTGACTGAATCTCGTCACTCAAAATCTGATCCGTTGTAGCACTAGCTTCTGCTGGAGTAGGAGGTCTGTGGGATCCAATAGCCTGCGGAGTTACTACATCTGGATCTCTGAGTTGAGAGGTGTACCAGCTGGAGCTAGATTGATCCCGATATCCGGATCGCTGAGTGTGGGCCTGGCTCGAAATGCGTCCATTGTCGAATTTGATCACTTTCTGAGAGTGTCCCTCATCGACCACTCTGAAATCATCCCACGGCAATAGTCGACCCGCCTTGACACTCTCTACTACCCATGCAGGCTTCACAATGCGATACCTGCGAAACTCGTCCCGTTTCTTAGGGGTCAGAGCACTGGCAATGATGTGGGTTGCCACGGTCTTGCCGTCCAGATACTGGAGAAAGCCCCCGCCGTGGCTCACAATCAGACGATGGAGATCCTGCAAAGAGGGCTGAGTGTAGCCATTGACATGGGCTACCACTCCGCGGAAGATCGGAGGGTTGTCCGCCGAAGTTGAGCGGATCTGGGCATCTAAATTCTGGAGTTTGATCTTCTTGCGGCGCATATAGTCGCCGAAGCCACCGAATCTCGACCCCTCATATTCTTCGCCTTCCTCGTCCTCGAAGGTATCTAGAATCGGGGTCAGAGGGAGGACGAGCTGTCGATGGAACTACCAAGGAAACATACGATTTTCAATCCTTTTGCGTACAGCACTGGAGTTGGAATTGAAAAGAGAGCCCATAATGGGCGGATGACAGAGTCATATTAGCTCGGAGCTCTCTGATGAAAGATCACTTTCGGTCTCGAAACACGGAGTGGCGCAAAGATGAAAGCAAAGATGAAAGCAAGACGCGCAGATCCACGAAAGGCGGAACGGAGTCACGTGGCCGCAGGCGGATCTGAAAGCGGTGGAGATTGGCATAAAAAACCGAGTGGGACCCGAGGCCGCAGGGGGAGCGACTCTGATTGGCGGCTGCCATCAGCCCAGCAGAAAAAAAATCGCTGTCGAAGCTGTAGCAACTGTTGTTTCCGCTGTTCTGCTCCACCGCTCCGCCGTCTTCTTCGATCTGCAAAAACTTTTTCTCTCATCCTTCTCTTCCCTCTTTTTTCTCTCTGTTCCCCTCTCAGACAGACCACTGTTCTTTTCTGGTCCAGTCATATATATTCTCCTGCTTTTTGCTTGTTTCCCTGATCTTCACCTCTCCTTCCGTCCGTTGTTTGAAAATTTTCACACCCTTGTTCTATACCACCAATTCAATATGTCCGGTGTTCAGCCTGTCGCAGTCTACGCCCTCCGGGTTCCCCCCGGTGGTGCTTTGATCCCTGCCCTCCCCGACATTAAGGCTATGGTGAGTGATTGGTTTGCGCAAATTCTTTGCCCCGAGAATTGGGAATTGGTGCGTGAATGGCGACCTAATGTTTTTGTTGTAGTTCCGTGTGAGCATGGCTGCCATTGATCCCGACGAAGCTCCCGATTTCGACGGAGACGAGACCGCCAAGCCCCGTGCTACTCTCAAGATCGTTCGCCCTCCTCCGGGAATGGATATCGATGAGTCTGATGATGACGAAGACTACGAGGACGACAGCGAGGAGGACGACTCCGACGAGGAGGAAGTCAACGGCGGCCCCAGCGACAAGGAGAAGGCCCGCAAGCTGAAGCAAGCTGCTGCCCTCAAGGAGATGGAGGAGGCTATGGAGGAAGATGACGAGGACGGTGACGAGGACGAGGAGTTCGACCTCAAGGCTGCTATCTCGAAGCTCATCAAGGGCAAGGCTCCTGCCACTGACGATGACGATGAGGATGATGAGGAGAGTCTTGAGCTTGACGAGATGGTTATCTGTACCTTGGATCCTGAGAGGGTAGGTTCTTTGTCGTCTCCGCACTGTTTTTGATATTGTAATCCAAACTAACATCAATTCCCTTGACAGAACTACCAGCAGCCTCTTGACATCACCATCTCAGAGGACGAGCGCGTTTTCTTCAAGGTCTCTGGTACCCACACCGTCTACCTCACTGGTAACTACGTGATCCCTACCGATGAGGGTCGCCAGCCTTTCGACGAGGATGAGGATTCAGAGGACGAGTACGACCTCTCCCCCGATGAGGATGAGCTGGACCTCGACCTCATCGATGAGGACGATGAGAGTGACGACCTCGATGACTTGGAGAACCCAAGAATCACCGAGATCGAGAGCGACGAGGAGGAGGAGGCCCCCAAGCTTGTCAAGGCCAAGGGCAAGAACAAGCGCACTGCTGAGGAGGCCGAGGGTCTTGACGAGCTCATGGCCAAGGACAGCAATGCCACCAAGCCGGCCACCAATGGCGAGGCCGCCTTGAGCAAGAAGCAGCAGAAGAAGCTCAAGAAGAACAACGGCGAGGCTGCCGAGGTCGAGGCCAAGAAGGAGACCAAGGAGACCAAGGAGACCAAGACCGACAAGAAGGTCCAGTTCGCGAAGAACCTCGAACAGGGCCCTACTCCCTCCGGCGACAAGAAGCCCGCTGAGAAGACCACTGGTACCCTCGGTGTCAAGGAAGTCAAGGGTGTCACCGTCGATGACAAGAAGCTTGGAACCGGTCCTGCTGCCCGGAACGGCAACACCGTTGCCATGAGATACATTGGAAAGCTCGAGAACGGCAAGGTGTTCGACTGTAAGTTGTCTCGTCTATTTTGTCTGTGTTCGTTACGTACTAACGTTTCCCCCAACAGCCAACAAAAAGGGCAAACCTTTCAGCTTCAAGCTGGGCAAGGGTGAGGTCATCAAGGGCTGGGATATCGGTGTTGCTGGTATGGCTGTTGGTGGCGAGCGTCGTCTTACCATCCCGGCTCACCTGGCCTACGGCAAGAAGGCTCTGCCTGGTATTCCCGCCAACTCCAAGTTGATCTTCGACGTTAAGCTTCTCGAGATCAAATAGATGACTGCTTGACCTATCGGATGGTGAGATGGCTATGCTTGTTCCCTGAGTTTCATTTCAAGGTGTTATGGGGGTTCTTTGTTTCATCATTCCGTTGATATATATCCGACTTGTTTTCTTTTGCACATCCTCCCATTGCATCCAACAGGAATGAGGATATTCACGAGGAGGCCAATTTCTTTCTCACATTCAAAAGTGCTAATTGCAAAATTTGTGTCATATTGTTTCATTTCACATCCTAGGCTGATATGATATGCTTCTTAGGATCTCATCCATACTAGCTAGTTTCTCATCCGATGTTATGAACAATCTTATAAAGACCCTTTGATGAAAATGAGTTTCTTCCCTGTGGTGACTCGCGCAGAGGAATTGATTATCCGTAGGCAGCAGGCAGCATCCGTCGTGCTTTCCTTGTTCGGCTCTTCCTTCTGCCTGGCAGCTTCCCGTTCCTTCGTTCCTTCCTCCCTTCCCTGGGAACCCGAAGCTACCGTCGTGACTCTCCATTTCTTCTCTTCTCCAGCTGCCAAGCAACTTGAATTCTTCTCACTGTCTATCCCCAGCACATCGCCAACACTATCGTTAAATATATCAAATCAAGCGTGATATAGTATCGACGAAGGGGCGCCTTCTGTCCGACATCGCTACCGTCTTTTATGTCCCTCCTTCGCCACACACACTTGCGACATGAATACCGAGCGGAAGAGGAAGGCCAGCTCGAGAAACCCTTTCAACTATTGGTTCCCCAACAAGGTCGTAATTGTGGATGGCAGTCGTCAGGCCTCAACAAGCGGCTCGACTGCATCCGATGAGTCAGTCCCTGACCCTGACAAGTCCCAGCGCAGCAGCAAAGACCGAATCAGGGCACGGCTGAGACGAGATAGTACGAGGTTGCTGAGTCTCCTTTGGTTTCGCAGCTCGACTGGTTCGCTAATCAGCACGCTTCTATCCCTTCATCATGGCTGATTGAATACAGTAGCGAACAAAGTCGTTCCGGACCAATCCAGCAGACCTTCTTCACCGGAGAACGTCGAGGATCCTTCCGAATCTTTCTTTTCAGCGCCAACGGAAGAGGCGACGATTGGCGAGACCGCCGCCGCTCAGGAAACTGATACACCGATCCCGACAGTTGTGCATACTCAACGTCGAAGTTCGGACCGCCTGCTTGAACCCTTGCTAGCTCCGCCTCGAAGGTCTCAACAGAAGACCCAGATCCAGGTCCGGTCCGATGAAATGTTGACCGCGGATGCCAACAGTGATATTGCCGATATCCGACGGACTCAATCAACTCCAGGTCTTACCATATTGCTTTCAAACAAGATATCGGCTACGTTTGGGCAATCGACAATCATCCACCGGGCACATTTGCGACCAAGGCCTAGTATCCGGACGATTCAAAACCCAGCGATCCCCAATCATTTCGACCAGCAAGGGGACAGTGCCAATGATAGTTCTGATCCTTCCACTGTTCCCAGTGGCAGCTTTTCGCCGTTAACGAGGAAATCCACCCTTCCGACATCCGATGAGCCAGTGACCTTTCCAGGCGGCTCGAAGAAGTTACACGAATATGGATGCGAGGGCAGAACGAGCTCAGCTCTGTTGCCCCATGAAACTGACAGCAGACTCAAACCGATCCAAGAGTTGCCCGTCATTTCACCATCCATTGTAACTGCAGAAGCCGCCGCGGCCGCAAAGATATTCTTCGAAACTTACTTCGATTCCGTCTTCTCCGACGTGAGTACACGGTCCCTACGCCTGCAGGAGCTTGAGCAGCAAATGTATTCGTTACCTCTCACCATGGAGGATCGAATTCGAGTGAAAAACAATTGGATTATGCAGGAAAGGGAATACCTTCGTCAATGTCGGGTTCTCAAATCTCGCTCAATTTGTGCCCCTGACAGGGACCCCGTCTCAATAGCGGGATACGAAGCCATCAAAGTACTCGGCAAGGGAAGCTTTGGTCTTGTCCGCTTGGTCAGGGAGAAGAGGGGAAGCGAAGGAGAGAATCCGCCCAGGAGTGAGGTCAGCAGTGTCAGGGCGAGCACGTTTGATGCAATTCGATCAGCCGTCGACGGAAGGAGGTACGGTCGTCGGAAAGCCGTGTCGGGCATGAAAAAAGAAGTCTATGCCATGAAAGTCATTCGAAAATCCGCCATGATCAAGAATTGCCAAGAAGGCCATATACGGGCCGAAAGAGATTTCCTCGTTGCGTCCGCAAAGTCACGCTGGATCGTCCCTCTAATTGCGAGTTTCCAGGATGCCAACAATCTGTATCTTGTCATGGATTACATGGTTGGGGGTGATTTCCTGGGCTTACTGCTCCGCAAGACCGTTCTATCGGAATCGGCGACACGATGGTACGTTGCCGAGATGATCCTTTGCGTGGAAGAGGCCCACCGACTACGTTGGATTCACCGAGACGTCAAGCCGGACAATTTTCTCATATCCGGCACTGGCCACTTGAAAATCTCCGACTTTGGCTTAGCCTTCGATGGTCACTGGGCGCATGATCAAGCTTATCATAACAATCACCGGTGGTCCTTGGTCAAAAAGCTTGGTCTGACGATTGACGGTGATGCCGTGGACCGCAAAGAGGAAGCAGACGCCGCGAGGAAGGCAGCGAAAGAAGCCGCGAAACAACTGCCTGGTACCGAGAAAGCCATCGATGAGGAGCCTGAATACCCACCACCACCGACAACGGGCGTACTTGCTTGGCGTGATAAGAACGAGAGAAGGAGGTTCGCGAGGAGTGTTGTCGGGACCAGCCAATACATGGCTCCCGAGGTCATCCGAGGAGAGCCGTATGATGGAAGGTGTGACTGGTGGAGTATCGGAGTGATCTTATACGAGGTATGTTCTCGAAACCACCGGAGTCCTTGAAGATGCTAACCGGAAGATCAAAAGTGCCTGTATGGATTTACTCCGTTCGCATGTGAAGACAGGAAAGACACGAAACTCAAGATTCTCGTCAGTAGCTTTATCCTATCCTCGCCCAATAAAAAAAGTCATGACTTACCCTTGAACAGCATCATCTCCGAACCCTCCATTTCCCGACGGACAAACCTTCCGACAAGCTTGTATCCGCGGAAGCAATTGACCTGATCAGCCGGATGCTCCAAGAGAAGGAGTTTCGCTTGTGTTCAAACAAGTACAAGTACAACGATTTCGCCAATTCGCCATCCACGAGGCACCTTTTCTACCTGCTCAACCAGCATAACAAGAACTATCGAGGCTACTATGTGTACCCAGACGATGCCAGCGACATCAAGGCCCATCCATTCTTCAGAGGTATCGAATGGGACAAGCTTCACCTGAGCCAGCCGCATTTCGTCCCCAAAGTCCAAAACTGGGAAGATACACGATACTTTGAAGATGCAGCGTGTTTTGAAAATGCCAACTCGAAAACCACCGCCAGCGAAGCTGCAGACGATGCCGACCGAGACAAGCAGCCTGATACGAAGGGCCCTGCCGAAACTTCTCCGCAAAACGCGGGCACCAGCAAGGTCGCAAGGGCTGGCGATAAGGCCCCCGGTCCCCAAGTTGACGCACAGGCCGCGAACAAACCCTCGGACAAGGTTAACAAGAAGGAGAAGAAGAGGCCTCGTGACAAGCTCTTGCGAGACGACAAGGTCGGTAAGAGTGTCTTGGAGATGCGCAAGCGAGGTGCTTTCCTGGGCTACACGTATCGTCGGCCAAAACCTGTTACACTGGCACTTCGCAATGAGAGAGGGCGTTCGTTCCTACCGAGAGGGCATCTTGCGGATTCATATGGCTTTTGAGGGCCGTTTGCTTCCTTTTTCCCTTGGATGGTTTATCTGCGCTGTACACGTAACCCCGGAAGATACACTCGGATGCACCGTATATTGGTTCGCGACGCGACACGATTGAGGGATATATTGGTTCATACACCTTTTGAGAACAACTTTGGTATACCTAAGGGAGTGTCCTTCGCTTGCTGGACAGTGTCTGCCATGTGCGGCTGTTCCTGTATACTATTCCTAGATATCAGATATCAATACAAAAAGATTCCCACCGCAAATCGCATGCTTGTGTGCTGTGCGTAGCACTGCGATGCATTGAGAATCACCTCGATCCTCATAAGTGGACTTGGAAACATTGACTACGGGAGACCACCGAAAATCTAACGAGTCTATCCACGAAGGCCGATACGTAGATCATCAGATCCGTCTCTGTAGCATCGCATCTGCACGAAGAATGGAAAAGTCGAATTACAACACATATCCACCGAGAAAGTGAAGAAGATTTATTACATGAGAAGTGTAGAGAACACGAATAGCCCACACAATCCATAACATACCGGACTTTCAAAGTCATCCTTCCTGCGCCTGTGTGTGAACGGTCGGTCCAGTGAAACGATAATTGCACGCCACGCCAATGCCCCATACTCCTTGATGCGATATTGATATTGATTCTAAATCGAAAAAAAGTGCCAGAAAAGATACAAGAAATAAAGAAAGAAAGAAATAACTCATCATCAAGTCGTGAAAAAATAAAAAAGGGTGAAACCGTTCAAAGAACGGGAGGAGCGCCCATGGCGAAGGCGGAATCGCTTACTCGGTCTTCGGGTTTCATGGTGCCGTTGAGGAGGGGACAGAGTCTGTTTTGTTGCGCGGTCAGCAATTGATTTTTCCTCCGATTGTCACAAAGACAAAAGGTTCCGGCTGGGAAATACGCACTTCTTGTTGGTCTTGATATGGCCGACCTGGCCGCAGTTGGCGCATTTGCGCTGGGTGCCGGTGGACTTGCCGGGGCCGCCTTCCGAGTCGCCTCTCAGTCCGCGCTGCTTTTCGCGCGCGAAACGGCGTTCTTTGTTGCGGTTCAGACGGTTGAGTTCGGCTTCGAGTCTGTAAAGGGGGAAAGACTTGGGATCAGTCTGTGGGAAAACAAAAAAGGGGAGGGGGTTATGGGGAGATAGATGAGGTGGAAACTTACAGCTTCTTGTTACGAGCATCGACTTCCGGATCACCGGTGGGCTGGAGAGACTCGAGTCTGTGACGGTGTTAGTTTCCATGCGAGGAAAAGAAAAAAGAAAAAAAAAAGGACCGAGGGGAAAAGACGTACTTGGTATGAAGCGCCTCGGATCGATGGCGGTGCTGAACGTATTTCCGAATCACGCGAGGGTCCCAAATGAGCTGTTCCTTCTCGACGATCTGGCCATGTTCGTCGCGGACTTGACGAGTAATGCGCAGGACTTTGCCGCGTTGGTCTCCCACGCTGATTTTACTGAACTGACTGGTGGTCTCGTCGTCGCGCCGGGAAGGACCGGGAGTAGGAGCCTCGGATCGCGGCGTGGGCTTGCTGAACTCGTCTTCCATGTCGATGTCGCTTTCCTCGTCCGACTGCTCGACGGTGGACGACAAGCTGGCCTTCTGGGCGTCCCAGATGCGGCGGATCGAGGTCTCGTAGGACTTTTGCTGCCGAGCTACGTTGTAACTGTGACCGCCGAGCTCCTTGAGTCGTTGCGCGTCGAGTTTGTCTTCCACGCTCTCGCCGATGGCTTTGAAGCCTCCCTTCATCGACGTCTTGATGAAACTGAAACCCTCGCCGCGCCCGGTGGGATCTCCTTCTCCGTGGAGCTTCAGCATGGCCTTTCCTTGGGACGCGAGCAGGAAGTTCCGCGTCGTCTTCCACGGAGCCATCATCTGTTCGAAACTCTCTCCTTCCACGTCCTCGTCGTCGTCGCCTCCGGTCTCGGCGTCGTTGCCGAAGCCCGTGTCGTGGAGATGCTGCTGGCCGACTTGCATGGACTCCAGAAGACAGATGTCCTCGGGCTGAACCCAGGAGCGGATCGTGTCCGAGTCCGGCACGGGTTCCCTTGGCATCCAGTACTTGGAGTCTTTGTCGTGCGTCAGAAAGTCCTTGACCTTCTGACGGTTCTGCATGTCGCTGGTACCCGGAATGTGGGCGGTGACGTCGCTGATGGAAAGCCTCAAATCGGGACTCTTCTTCAGCAGACGGAACACGAGCATCTTCAAGCGGTTCTTGGCGACGGTGGTAACCTTTCGCGAATGCGGTCCAGGAACGTCGACCGAAGGGAACTGCTGCCCCACGACCCACAGATTCTCGATGTTTCTGATGTAGTAGTCGCTGCCGCCAGACCCGGTGCTGCTGCGCACCACCAGAAAGTCGGTGGATTTGGCCGTGTGTTGGAACAAGGGAGCACGGTACATGGCATTCGAAATGGCCGGCGTAACCTCACCGGGGTCGACGTGTCCGAACATCGAGAATGGACTCTTGTCCTGCGGAAGAAGAACAACGGTCTCGCCGATGTCCGCCTTGGGACGCGTCGAGTCTTCCATATTCTTCCTTCGGTAGTAGTTGATGAAACGGTTGGCCATTCCAAAGTTGGACAGCATGACGGGCAGTTCCTCCGAATACTCAAGTAGCAACGCATGCGAGTTGTCCGCCATTGAGAGGGCCTTGGTGGAGTCGTAGAGCGTTTTCGCATCCTTGCCCTTCTGGTGCTTGCGTTTGATATACGCAGGGTTCTTGAACCAGCATGTTTGACCAGGCCGGAATGACAAAGATGGACGGTGGAACGAGCGAGCTTCTTGTTTGGCCAGCTCGGTCTTGTAGTAAGGCCACTGCAAGCGCAAGGCTGGCATGCTGTGCTCGAGAGTCACGTTGCCAAGCGTGCTCCGCACCTTGTTCTGGTGGTTTTGTTTCAACATATCGTATGCCTGGTCGTTGGAGATGTTGTACCGCTGAGTGAGGCGCTTCGTGACGTTGGCATCCATTTCATCCCGCTTGAGAGCACCCAAGGCCTTGGGCTTCTGCGCCGCAGACTCCGGCCCGCGCTCATCAAGAAGCAGAAAAGGGTCATTCATGTCAACGGTGACCTTCTTTGCGAGCTTAGAGGTAAGTTGTTCGGGATCGTCAAGCAAAGGCAATTCGATATGTGAAAGAGCGATGAGATCCATAGGATCCTTTCCGACCTTGCGCTTTTTCGCGGGTCGCGTAGTCTCGAAAAGCCATTCATCGTCTTCGTCAATGGCATCGACCCGGTCTTCAATCTTTGTTTCCTCGACTTCCACCTCAGAAACCTCGCTCTTGACATCCCAATCCGTGCAAATGACACGAAGATCCTGAAGAGTGACACCCCCCGGTAGGACTTCATCCGAGTCAGAGTCGTGCTCGAAGTCTCCCTTCACATCGTCCTCCGGTGCCTCTTCTTCTTCTTCCTTCGTGGCTTCGGTGATGGGAACAATACCGAAGTGCTCGGATTCAAGAGAGCGCTTGAGATTCTGGCCAGCCGAGTTAAAAGCTCGCTCCTGGTCTTGAGCAAGCTCGATGCTAACTTTCGTGGGAAGAACGGGCTTGGGAGGCTTCAGAGGCTTCTTGCCGACGAAGTAAGCCTTCTTGTGCGGAATCAGCTCGAGGAACCGCGGCAGGTCTTTCCGGTTGAATCCAGGGAACAGAGAATGCAGAAGCTCTTCCACGTTCTCTGGAGGCGCAGGTGGGTTGTCAGGACCGACGGCGGACATGGCAAACAGAGCCTGTTGGAGCTTCCACGCGCGCAGAGACGCTGGATCCATATCCTCGGCAGTAGGGGAAAGAGCGCCATCCTCCTCCAGATCTTCCTCCATATCCACTTCGTCTTGTTCCAGCGTCTCCGGTGCGGCACCCGAAGGTTTGGCAGGTTCCGGCGCGGCGGGAGGTTGTTCCTCATCCTCGAAGAAAAGGTCTTTCAGCTCGTCCTCTTCCTTTGCCCCATCGCCAAACAGGTCGTCAAATTCGTCACCCTCCTGAGTCGGCTGTTCTCCCTCCTGATCATCGCCGAAGATGTCGTCAAATCCATCCGACGCGCCATTCGTATCATCCAGCGGAGCATCTACAGCACCCTCGGTCGGTCGGTGACTTATCGGCTCCTCGTCAGGAAGATCATCATCGTCAATATCCTCGTAGTCGACCGCGTCGTCGGCTTTTTCTCCGGGTTCCAGCTCTCTTGTCAGGAAATCGAAATCGATGCCACCTTCTCCGAGCGGGCCGTTCATCTGTCGCATCACATTCTCGAAGTCGACATCGTCGGCATCGGGTGCGCCGATTTCGGTGGCGTGCGGCATGATTGAGTTTAGCTGATGGTCAGAAGTCTGAAACAGTCCAAGGTGAGTGAGGCCGTAGTGATCGAGGTGCGGAGAAGTGGGCGGGACCAAACAAGAGTTTGGAAGAGGAATTAAATTAAAGGCCACCCATCGATGCCTGTTCTGTACGATGGATGCCCGGCGATCGGAGACGGTTGAGGTGAATGCTCTGTCTTTTGGTTGCGGGGGACGAAGCGACAGGACAAGATCAGACGAGAGAGAGAGATCGGAGAGATGCCAAGTTAAGTTTGGTTATCGCGAGGAACCGCGACGGGCGACAGTTGGCGCTAGTCCACAAAGGGTAATCAGCTCACTGAGGAGATACAGTGAAAATATCCAGTGATTGGTCTTCTGAGTGGTAATGGGGATTTTCAAGGAATGGTTATTTGAATTGATTTGAAATGATATATTGCGTAGCTTCAGCTTCCAGGTAATTATTTTAAATGATGGTGAACTATACAGTGGAGCACTCGTCTCAGAGCACTTTTGACAAGACAACACACAAGGACCATCACAGCTTTTTAAAATCCCCGTAGAAAATACATAACGCCTTGCTCGCCCCTTCCATACAATAATGCATCACCGTTGCCTTTTGGCCATCCTTAACCATCGCTGCTAATTGCTTCACATCCGAAGTTCTAGGAAGAAACATGACGATATGTGGCGTGAAGGTGGAATATTCACCATAGAGCTTTTCCAAAGAATATGGCTCCATAGTACGCAGGTTGAAGACCTTGTCGGAGCGATACCCAGGGCCTAATGCGTAGGAGTCAGCTCTGAGGCGTAGTGGAAAAACATATCGGAATTGAAGACCAAAACGACTACTCACCACCCCACGGAGGACTGGCAAAAATAACACTGTAGGGCGCCAGATCTTTCAGCTGATTCTTCAAAATGTCAAAGCAATCGCCTTCGAACCAGGTGATTTTATCGTGAACGCCATAGACTTTGGCATTGTGCTTTGCGCATTGCAAGACCGCAGGGTCCTTTTCGATGGCGTAGACGCGTTTCCACTTTCCTGTCTTTGCAAAGGCAATGGTGTTTCCACCGGCTCCTGCGAATGCATCGATCAGGATACTACGTCCTGCGGGAGCGGAAGCAGCGATGTGCTCCGCGATTTTACTAGGCGGGGTGTCGTTGGTTAGATTTCGTGAGGAATAACGAACTGGAATGGAAGCTTAAGCAGTTTGACTTACTTCGCGACAGGCTCAGGAGTCACCCCGAACCATGCATCATCGGTCAACCAGACACCATCGTCATATTTGGAGAAGATCTTGTAGCGTTGTGCCCAGTAACTTATACGGGGTTAGTCTTAGTTCGACCAGGATGAGTTAGTTGGTGTATACATACTTTTGAATATCCCAGGGCACTTCTTGCAAGCTCTCGTAGTGGTGAACTTCTGGAGGAGCTTCTTCTGTATCTTCAGCCATGGCTGGTGACTTGATCTATTGACCAGTTACCAATAGTCCATGACATGAGAGATAAGGCTGGAGATAGGTATTCTTAGGTAATGTAGTGATTAGATAATTCTAAAGGACTGAAAAGTGAGCATCGTCCGTGTCACATGATATGCCCCACTTCTAGCTACACATAGCCGCCTAGCCATATAGTACTTAGAAGAATATATATCTTATACATGCTATAATAAGTGGTAGCATGCTTGAAGCTTGCTCATACAGGCGCCGTCTAGGCCCTGAGCGATTTGAGTAGCCCCTAATTCTTCCCTATTCGCCTCTTCCCCTGTTCCTATCATCTTTTCCCCTCGAGTATCATTCTTTTTCTCTTCCTTTCCCTTTGGTGACTTTGGTCAGTTCCCACCACCCGGTTCCCAACTTCCCACCACCATCCCCTGATACCTCCCTTTGGTCGTTTCCCACTACCGTCCCCTGACACCTGCTGTTAGACCTCGCCAAAGCCCGCCCGCGGGCCTTAGGTCAAGCCCGTAGCCCAGCCCGTGGGCTCAAAGTCAGGCCCAAAACCCAACCCGCAAAACCCGCCAAGAACCCGTTTTCGCATAATTTGCCTAAATAGGTCGTATAACTTGATTATTAATTTTGAATTTCCTAAATAGGATACATAATTATACATAACGTACATGTTTGCATTGTTTAAAAGCCCGCGGGTTCTAAGTCAGGCCCAAAACCCAACCCGCGGGTAGCCCGCCGCAGGTAGCCCGCGGGTTTTGGCGAGGTCTACCTGCTGTATCTTCCTAAGAGCAGTTCCTCTGCTTGCTCCTCTACTCTCTCCTGTTCCTGAATTCTAATTAGTTTAATTTAGAATTATATTCGCTTGTTTTCCCTTTGATTTTCACTACGCGATCTATCTCTATTATATTATTATTTATTTTTCGAAGCTCCTTCTTTCGAAACTTTCACTTCACCCTTTCCCTTTCGGAATACGATTTACTCCTTTATTTTAAGGCTTCCTTTACCTCCTTTACCCACGGTCGCCTTTATAAGCGCCTATAGTTTTTACTCTTATTACCCCATTTTTTTTATCTAACTCCTTTTTTATCTAGACTTTCTTTTTTAGGAAGATTTATACCCCCCTTCCTTCTTTATCTATTAGTCTATAATAATTTTATATACCTATAGTTATATTTGCCTGGCCGCTCCTAAGGTTATTTAGTGTATCTACTAATATACTTACTCTCTCTTAATATTTGAGGAAGCTTTTTTTTTATCCCTATAGTTATAGTTTCTTTTAATCCTTTATCTTTATTTTATATTTGTTTTTTTATTTAGAAGTCTAAGGTTTAGGAACGCCTTCTTTAATCTTTTAATTATAGTATTATTCTTTTATTTTAGATTAGGAGTGACTCTTTTTTTATTAAATCTTATTGTCCCGATCTTCCCTTTCAGCTCTTCGCTTTTTTTTATTTCTTTTAATAGTTTTTAACCTTCAGATCACCTCTGCGAAATTTCTATTTCCCTTTATTTATTTTATTTTATATATAAGTTGCCCTTACCCTAATATTAGTATTTTCTATTTAAATTTTCTTATTTATTATTCTAGCTCGCGATTCTCTTTTTTTTTTCTTTTCTTTTCTCTTATCTTACTTCTCCGCCAGAACTTTTCAACTTACTAAATAAGTAAATCTAGCATTAATTTAAAAGCCGTTAATCTTGCGTTCTAGTTTACTATATATAAGTAAGAACAACACCTTTATTTAGATTTATATGAGTTTTAATAAGCGGATCCCTTTATTAAGCTAATCCTTATTTAATATAAGAAGCCTATTTTAGACTGGCCTTTAATTACGTACTAGATAAGTAGCTGCGAGTTATTTTTAAGAAAATTGGGTAATATATTTAATAATATTAGGTTAAGCGCGCAGGTTATCAAGTAATATTTTAGGAAGTAATTCCTTTTATTATTATATAAATACTATATTTAGTATAAGAATTTGAGAAAAGAATGACTGGGTATATATTAGCCCTTGGTAAGCCCGAGCCCTAATATAAACTACCACGTAGAGCACGAATATCTAAGTGATGAGCCTGCGCCTTAATATGAACCTGAGTATTTGGATGATTATCTAAGTAATAAGTTTGAGCCCTTACACGAACCCGAGCACTTAGTTATAAATAATTTTATTAATAAGCTCGCGTTGATAGAGAGATGAAAATAAGATATTGATAATTTATAACTAAAAGGATGTATTATAGTAGAAGATATATTAAACGACCTGAGAGATCTAGTATAACTGCTCAACGCGATTATAAAAAGAAAGGTAGAGATCGATTAGCTGCAGCCGAGAGTACGGTTATGATTAATTTACTATATTATTTAAATTTATATTACCGCTGAACGGAAGCAGTGTTGTGTTTTTTCCTTTTTATTTATTATAAATATATATTTTAGACTATCCCTTAAGCGAGCGGACTGAGGACGGCCCTTTTTCGGCCGGGGGTATTATTATATGATATACCCTACTTCTAGCTAATAGCTATATATAGCCGCCTAGCCATATAGTACTTAGAAGAATATACATCTTACACATGCCATAACAGTCCGTCTGTCATTCAAGTCACTCTCTTTGGGAGTGTTTGTCTTGTTTGCACCACCCGCATCACTGGCGCTGTTGACAGCTCTCCACGTTGGCTGTCACTTGGCTAGTTTATACTTCTCTCCAAATTCATACCTTTCTTCTTTTTTGAGAATCTCAAGAAACCGAGTCAAGCCATGTTTAGCGCTTTAAACAGATTCATCGGACACCTCGACTCCGAACCTCAACAAGCCCGAAATGCCACCGCCGATAATTCGTTTGGCTTCCAGGTGTTGCGCAACAAGGACCCCGAGCTGCCTCTAGAGCCGTGGTTCGATTTTATTGTTGGGATCAACGGCCATTTGATTGTTCGTGTTTGAAATACTGTGGCACTTGGGTTGGAGTAACTGCTCAACTAATGAATCGCGACTTCGACAGGAAGACCCAGACCCAAATCTATTCGCTACAGAAGTCCGCAATTGCGCAGGATCAAATGTCACCCTAGAAGTCTGGAGCGCGAAGGTGTGCTAGAAACTTGGCTGATATCTCGGTCGGCGGAATAATCAGCTAATCTGTATCTTATCTTCCAGGGCCAACGAACACACACTGTCTCCATACCGGTTCCTACCACCAACCCCGCTCTCGGTCTGGCTCTACAGCTTGCACCCCTCTCATCGACACAACACATATGGCATGTCCTCTCGATCCCCTCACCGCTCAGCCCTGCATACAGAGCCGGTCTCCTTCCACACTCGGACTATATTATCGGAACCCCTAGCGGGACGCTACGAGGAGAATCAGCGCTCGGGGAGCTAGTAGAGGACCACATCGACCGAACGTTAGTTCTATGGGTGTACAACAGCGAATTCGACGTCGTCCGGGAAGTCGAACTCGTTCCAACCAGAGGCTGGGGTGGAGAGGGAGCATTAGGGGCAGAGTTGGGATATGGCGCATTGCACAGACTCCCAGTCGGGCTAGGCGAGGAGGTGGAGGGACCGGGTGAAGTCGTCTTCGAGACGCGAGAGGATGGCACGTCGGGCCCGATGGCCGATCAAGTAAATCCCGCCACGGGCCGTCACTTTCTGGTCCCTGCAAACATGGCGTCGCCTCCTCCTTTTGCTTCTCCAAAGTCCAGCCTTGCTCCCCAGTCAGAGCCGAGACCGCGTCGGGGAGGCCGAACACGCCACGCGCCAATTCCACCTGATCGGGCTTTCGACGAATATTTTGCAGAAGGAGAGCAGAAGAGTCGGGAGCAAGACTACGCTCCGTCGAGGAGGGGAACACCGTTGCCTCCTCCCCCCAAGGCCGGGGGAACTCCTAGTAGCACTGTCAGTCCTCCGCCTCTAGCGGGTGGAAATGGACCAACCAGCCCGCCGCAGGAGGGATAGTTGGGAGGCCGATAACTTTGATATTCTTTTTTCCCTTGAATTGTACATTATGAGACCTGGAGTTACGCTTGTCAGTGGATGATCAATGATCCCAAGCACATGTTTTGAGCAATACCCAATCCTTTGCAATATTCCAAGGAGATAG
Organism: Hamigera avellanea; assembly: GCA_027569715.1. Lineage (NCBI taxonomy): Eukaryota > Fungi > Ascomycota > Eurotiomycetes > Eurotiales > Aspergillaceae > Hamigera > Hamigera avellanea. The sequence continues at coordinate 44,570 of JAPDKU010000090.1, forward strand.
CGTTTTCAAATGCATGAAACACAAAGTAGCGGCATATTGAATGAAGGAGTTGTCCGAATCTAGATTCTAAAGGTACATAGCTATGCAGTGGAATACAACTTCCTATTGTCTGCCACCTAATCGACACAAAAAAACACGGTTGATGCCCAGTCAGACGCTTTCGACAAAGAAAAAAAAGCGAGGGAGAAAAGAAAGAAAATCCTTTCTAATGGCCCTTGCTAACCAACTCCTCCAACTTCTTACGGGTCTCTCCGATCTTCTCCTCCATCATGTGCCTGGCCATGGCGCTGTGCGCGATACCGGTGTACCAGATGTGCTCCGCCTTCTCGCGGATCTTGAGATGCTGCTCAGCAACGGCGGGAACCTTCTTCTCGTACTCCCAGACGAGGTCGGACACGTTCCGCATCGTCACGGGGAGGAGAGTCCAGGCGGCGACGGTGCCGAAGGCGAGGGGCGAGGCGGTGCGGAGGAAGATTCCGCGGTTGCGCGAGACGATGGAGCCGGCCATGGCGGCGACGATGACATAGACGCCTCCGGGGAGCAGACGCTCGCCGGACTCCGGCGAAGGAGCAAGGGATGCAATGGTGTCGGTGAATGCATTCTCGATGTGCAGCGCGCGGGAGAGGAAGTCGTTGAAGCTGTTCTCGACGGCGAGGGAGTGGGCGTAGAGGAAAAGTCGGGCGTGTCGGACCTGGGCGGTCAGGATGTCTGTTGGGGTAGGGGAGGAGGGCTTCGAGGGAGCAGCAGGAGGCTCCGATGGGGCGGGTTTGTAGGAGGGTACTGGGGTCTCGGTTGGGTAGTCATCGTAGATAGATTTTCTCTGGATGGGATCAATTGTTAAAGCCCGAATATCATATCATCCACGGAAGAACAATCGAAATGTGTCTGCAAGATCGAGGGAGGGAACTTTCATACTGCGTCTCGAGGCTCCTCTGCAAAGGCCGTACGCCTGGGATAGAGGGCAATACCACCAGCGAGGAGGGTGGTTGCGATCGGAGCGACAGCCCGCTACAAGCTCTGGTCAGTCACGCGAGTGATTGATTTTCAACTGAAAAAAAGAAACAGGGACGCACTCGCTGGAACATTGGCCGGAATGACATCTCGACGCAACAGAGGTCAATTGGCCAATGGATTGGGAGGTTGTTGGACGAGGAAGATCAGATGGAAATTCTTCGGAGCGAACCTGGAAGCGGCTGTCGACGTCGTTGCTGTCGGAGCCCAAAAAGGCCAAGCCTTTTTCGCGGCATTTCGGCCCAGAGGGAAATCGGCCGCCTTCCTCCGTCATCGCCCGTCTGGAACTCTTCTTTCTCTGACTTACTTGCTCCCCTTCATCAAGGGGATTATTTTCCCCCCATCGAACACTCGTTGCGATAGACAGACAAGATGCTGACGCCGCTACGGCGCCGGCCGTGGACGTGCCACAAATGTCTCCAGCGATTGCAATCCAAGCGATCCTTTCAGACGGCCACTTCGCCGGCCCCAAGTACGATTCAATTCGAGCATGTCCCCGCGATTAACGCCACGCAGAAGAAATCCGACGATGACACCCTCCGAAGGGTCTTTGATTCGCAGCCCTTTTGGAAAGAGTTTTCGCAGCGTAAGGCTGCTCTTCCGAAACGGACAGGCCTTGTGCAGAACCAATACTTGACGAGTCCCGATGGCTTTCGCGAATTCGCCAATACAACGCTGCAGAAATGCCAGGCCATCGTGGCCAAGGTTCTCGCAGCGTCTACGCTGGAGGAGTACCGGTCGATGGCGCGCGACCTGGACCGTCTGAGTGATTTGCTCTGCCGAGTGATCGATCTGTCGGACTTCATCCGGACTATACATCCTGACCCCAGAGTGCAAGAGGCAGCTACGCAAGCCTATGCTCTGATGTTTGAGTACATGAATGTACTCAATACTACGACCGGTCTTAATGATCAGTTGAAGAAGGCTGCAGCGAACCCGCAGGTGACGTCGCACTGGAGTGAGGAGGAGAAGATGGTGGCGCAGATTCTGATCAAGGATTTCTCCAACTCCGCCATTCACATGCCGCCGAACGAGAGACAGAGATTTGTGAATTTGTCTAATGACATTAGCCAGCTGGGATCCGATTTTGTCAGTGGTGCAGAGCCTGCCACTCCCCATGTCGTGTTAAACGCGAACGATCTTCGTGGGCTTGACCCGATTGTTGTCCAGAAGATTAAGCGTTGGAATAAGAAAGCACCCGTGCCAACCGTTGGCATGATTCCGAGACTTGCTCTGCGGTCGGTACACGATGAAAATGCCAGGAGAGAAATCTACCTTGCCACCCGGACATCCAGCAAGAGACAAACTCACCGACTGGAGCAGCTCCTTGCAAAAAGAGCCGAGCTGGCCAAGCTGTCGGGGCACCAGAGCTTCGCTCACATGGCGCTCAGTGACAAGATGGCCAAGACTCCGGAAGCAGTATCTAATTTTCTGACATCCCTGGTCGGTAGCAACCGGGAGTATGTCAAGGAGGAACTCGCCAAATTGCAGAGCTTGAAGGGCTCTGCGCCCTTGCAACCTTGGGACCATGCTTACTATGTCCACCAGCTGGTCATGGATTATTCCCAGTCCCGCAGGTCTCGGCAGCTAAGCGCTGTCCCTGAATTTTTCTCGTTGGGAACAGTGATGCAAGGTCTGTCGCGCCTGTTTGACCGTCTCTACGGCGTCCGTCTCGTTCCGCAAGAGACAACTCCTGGTGAGACTTGGAATGCAGACGTGAGGCGGTTAGACGTCGTCGATGAGTCAGGGCGACACATTGCCGTCATTTATTGCGATCTGTTCTCCCGGCCGGACAAGCATCCCAACCCGGCCCATTTTACTCTACGATGTGCCCGAGAGATATCGGCCGAGGAAATTGCCGAATGTGCGTCCATGGACCAGTCATCCCATCCCAATGACGGAATGGCTACGGCTGTCGACCCCGAGTCCAAGACTCTGCGGCAGTTGCCCACCATCGCCCTGGTGTGCGATTTCCAGGAGCCTCCAGCCAGCGGAGCTGGACGCCCATCCCTTCTTAGCGAACACAGTGTCCGTACTCTGTTCCATGAAATGGGCCATGCCGTCCACTCCATCCTCGGGCAGACACCTCTGCAGTCCATCTCAGGAACGCGATGCGCCACCGACTTCGCCGAACTGCCCTCGGTGCTGATGGAGAGCTTTGCGACCGCACCGGAGGTCCTGTCGCTCTACGCCCGCCACTGGCGAACCGACGAGCCTCTCTCGGAGAGCATGATGCGCAGCATGGAGGTGGACCGTAACGCCCACGGGTCTCTCTACGGCGCCGTGGAGAATGAGGCCCAAATCCTCATGGCGCTGGTCGACCAAGCCTACCACACCATGCCCGCCGACAAGTCCGGCATCGACAGCACCGAGATCTACCATCGTGTCTTCTCCGAACATTCCAGCCTCCCGGATCCCGTCGACACGCAGCCGCGGACCTCCTGGCAGGGGTTCTTCGGGCACCTGTACGGATACGGCGCGACGTACTACAGCTACATTTTCGACCGCGCCATCGCGAACAAAATCTGGCAGGACGTGTTCAAGTCCGGACAGGCGTCCGTGGACCGCGAAGCCGGCGAGCGGTACAAGAACGAGGTGCTCCGCTGGGGCGGCGGCCGCAATGGATGGCATTGCGTCGCCGGCGTGCTGGGCGGCGATAACCCGTCCAACAAGGACGGGCGGCTGGCGGAAGGAGGTGAAGAAGCGATGCGCGAGGTTGGCCGTTGGGGTCTCGGCCGCGACGGCATCTCGGGCTGAACCTGCCTCGGCAGGAGAAGGCTAGGCAATTGGAAGGCTTATCCCCGCTGGTGGCGCAGCTTCTTTCTCATCTCCGATGTGATCGGTCGACGGTGCTCTTATAAGATGGCTTATTATTACATCGTTCTCCTGCCGGCAACCACGGAGTACACCGTACACGACACGAAAGGGGCTTTTGTGGATTACACGGGAGGAAGGACCTTCGAACGGAGGTTACTGTACTTGTACGACTATTTTTACCAGCGCATATAGACCGGTTGGACCTCATTGGGAACAATGTATTACCACACGTTCAAGCGACAAGCTTACGTGCCGAAACTTAATGACTGCTCTGCCAATCTGCAGGCCAGTGACTCTCGAATAGAATGCCGAAGGTGGTGGTACATGGTTAAATTCAGCACCGACTTTCGTGTACCCCCTGCTGACGTTGCGAAGTCGCACCACCGTGACCCTGAACGCGAGGGATAACGGTGGTCCTGCAGAAATCTCGATCCTGGTCCGTAGGAAATTGAGTTGACTTTGCAGAGGAAGAAGAATATGCATGAAGCCGATATGATATATGTATGGTACATGAAGATGTGATGCGAGTTTGATTACTCCGTACTCAATCTGATTTCGAAGCTGGCTGGATGGTGGTGAGACAAGTCAGACCATCCGGGTATGCGTGGAAGTACAGTACAAACATCGTCAGAAAATCAACGATCCATTCAAAAGCCCTTGGGGATATTCAACCAGCAAGAACATACATTAAGATTAACTTCTAGAAGAATTGATGGATTGCTTGCGAACCGTGGTCCGTGGAGAATAATAGTAGTCCCGATTGCAACGGTCCATGGAAAAAGATTCCACGGCTTTGGGTCCCTGCCAAGCTACGGTACAACTGGCCAGTAACTGGCCAGCAAAAGAAACAAAGATAGTCACGTTCTTACGGAGTGCGGAGGAGACTGAAGCAGCTGGAGAGGGCGGGGAACTCTACAGATGAAGTAGAATTGAAACAGTTGACCTCGGGAAGAAGCAAAGCACAAGCTCAGAAGCAGCGATCTTCGTCCAGATGAGATGCCTGCTCCCGAGCGTTGAAAGTACTGTACAGTAGTGCCAGCAAGGATTAACAATCGTCCCCTGTCCTACCATCTACCCTTCTGGATTTGTATGGTTGTGTTTCTCGTGGTTCCAGATTGGGTAAAAGGTTGATACTACCTACTATCTTAGTACCTACCTGGTACCTGCTACCTAAGGTTAGGTATTATTTTCTGTCTTTGATGATGGCATGGCAGGGATGAGGTGTCGGTGTCGGTGTTGGTGTCGGACAGGAAGATGAATACAACCGCATCAAGCCTTCGGACTACTGTACGCTGAGCAGTTGAACAGCACTAGTCGCTGACGCCCTAGCTGAAAGGGAAGCCACGGCGTCATAGGATGGCCGACACGCACCTTCCTTGTCTCATTGGAAAGCTGGCGATGGTGGATGGTGGAGGGGGGTCGAGATAGAAACAAAGAGGAGAGGGAATCCCTCACCAACAACAAGCAGTGGGAGTAATAGTTAATAGAGTTCCATGGCGGATGGGTGTTCGTTGCAGTGGCTGGCGTTGCGATGGTCAAGTGGATTCTGCGCTTTCCTCGGCTTTGGCTGCCCCCGTTCGGTCTGGTGCCCTCGTGATAGCCTAAGCCCATTCGGACTTAAAACATTGTTCTCATTTCTGTCTTCTCTTCTACTTGGAAAAGGGTCACCGGACCCTCTTCCTGTTCAAAAGTAAGAGAGAGAAAAAAAATACGCCAGGTATAATCGTCGTCATCAGCATAATAGAAGGGCTTTCTTTCCCTAGTTTCTTTTTTTTCTTTATCTCTTAGGACTCCAGCTTTTCAGCGTGGCGGCTTATTGTCGCTATTAGTATTTAGTATTCCCTTGCTATCATCTATATACTTGTCTTATTTCGCCTTTGACTTTGGCTTCAGCTTCGGCTTCCCACCCCCTTTGAGTTCAGGCGTCCACACAGGCTATGCCCATTGGCAGAATCTTTGACCAGGCATTGGTTCGATTCTGTCCGATATCTTCTGATTTGAACTCTATATTATTGCGCACGTTCTCCCATCCCACTGTTGGATGCATCCACTTGCTGTCATCCGGCTTGCTGCATATAGACTGTCTCCGTTTGTGACAAAACACAGAGGCAATAGATGGACCTGATGCGGTAGCCTCCAGTTATCGGAGAATCTCTTTCCTTTTCCCTCTTTTTTCTTTTTCTTTTTGTCGTTACTACATCGTTGTCTACTTCACTATTTAATCTGCGATCTATATACCAACCACGCCAACACCTTTAACTCTTCTTCTCTTTCCTTCTTTCCTCTCCCACCACACAAAGACAAGAAGGAAGCAAAATGCCCGACGTGGTAATAATCAACGACGCCGCCTCCTTCGCCTCCAGCACCACCTCCCTCGCCTATCCCACCCTCCGCCGCCGCCGCACCGTCCAGCGCCTATCGCGATGGGTCTCGAAACGCATCACGCGGCAGTACCTAGATGATTTGGGTCTACAGGAACCGCAAGCCACGAGAGACGACGACGATCTCTACGAAGCGTATGCCGCGTTCTGCAACGCATTCACGACGTCGGGCGCGCAGCAGCCCGACCAGAACGTGAACAGGTATTCCTTCTTGCCAGAAGAGGAGTATGATGTCGAGGCCTTCCAGAATTATGAAAGGGGGTATGCATATGTCAATGGGAAAGGGAAAGGGGAGGTTGGGGCTAGTGATTTGGGTCACGACGGGTCGATCTATGGACATGAACATGACGATCGCCTAGATGCGTTGGATGAGAATGATGGTCAGCCGCCGTCGTTGTCGAGTGCTGAGACGTCGCAGCCGTCGACTTCTTTGACTGAGGGGAAACGGTCAGAGGAAGGAAGACCTATCTCGAGGACGTCGATTGAGTCGCAGGAACATACGGCGGAATCTCTGTTAGAACCACGAAGTGAAGCCGAGATGTTCCAATCGATCATACCAGAGCCAAAGGACGAGGCACACAAGGATCACTTGGATGATCTTGAGATTGCGAATCTCCCACCACTACCACCGTCGCCGTCCCCGTCATCTACCTCGCTTACTGTCTCTTCGCCGGTCTCCCCCAGTTTCGATATGAGCATGCAAGCCAGTGATAGCGACAAGGACTACGCCAACCGCCCCGTCTCGTCGTTCTCATTCTCATCCGGTTCCTCACTATCATACCGTTACTCCACCCACTCAACCGCACCCATTCCACCAGCCAGGATCCTCACTCCGTCACTCTATGCAGAGAAGAGATTAGCCGCTCGCGAACAGAAACGGAATCGAAGACGGAAACTGTGGGAGCCGATCCGGTCTTTGTTCTCTCAGATCAGGGGCCAGAGGGTCAGGGCGAAGGAGCGGAGGGGTGTGAGGCCGTGAGAAGGGGTTCTGTTTATTGTGAATTCTTCATGCATGCGTGCATATTTCATCATTCATCCCCTTCAACCGGATGAATGGAAGGGTGGATTGAGTTTGTCGATTGCGTTTGATACCCCAACACAGTTGTCGTATGGCTACATTTGCATAGAATTGATGCCGATTTTAGAGTCCGTCGGTATTCTTTTTCTTTCTCTTTCGCCCAAGTTCTTCGGTCGCTGCACCGAATGGTCTTACGGAGTACATCGTGCACGATCGACTGCATCGGCATCTACTTCTTGACATCATGACCAAGTCTTCGAAAGATAGAACCATAGCTCTCAGCGTATGTACAAGCTACTCATCACATCAAGACAAGGCAATCGTCAATTCCGCAGACTGGAACACCCATGACCATATTTCCGTCTCTCTCGGCGAATTTCTCCACCAAGCATGGTAGCAGAGTTTGCCGATGCGGGCTTTTTGGTGCTCTACCCAGGGTTCATAGCTACCATCGGTAGATTTGGGCTGTCTTACATGCGTTACCCTGCCGGCTGCGGGTTATTTTTTCTATCCATCAGAGACGAAGTAAATATCCGAGGTCTTACGGACGAATATCCAGGAAATCCAGCCCACTATAAGACATGGAATCATCGAATCGATTGTCATTTCCCCTGCGTGCGATCTACCTGGGCAATATCGACTGGACCATAGCCAACCTCTCCCTGTTTAGATAACTTCCTTGGAGAAATGCGCTCTCTCCTCCCCATCGTCTTCCTCCTCCTCTCCCTCCTCCCATCCTCCACCCTCTCCCTCGCGTTCTCCCCCCAACAACAACAGACGCTCCTCGAAGAACCCGGCTGCGACGGCACCGGCATCGTCGACCCGGCCAACCCGGACCGCTGCAACGGCGACGGCATCGGCCACGACCAGCCCGGGTCGGCGCCGCGCGACCCAAAACGCGAGGGGTTCGTGTTCGAGAACCCGTCGCTGAACTGCAAGTGGATGCCGCAGCCGCACATCTGGGACAGCTTCAAGGACCTGGAGAAGGACATGTACCGGCTGTTCAAGATCATCCACAAGAACGTGACCATCACGGTGGTGGGCCACCACCCGATCGCGGGGCGGTACGACGACCTGATGCACTTCTACGTCAACGCCATCCGCCGCGTCAGCATGAGCTTCAGCGACTACGCGGATCGCTTCGAGATCCATCCCAAGGGCATCTATCACGGGTGCGATGCCGAGTGGTCCATCGAGGAGATGCAGTTTAAGGGGATTACCAACTCTGGTAAATATTTATTCATACCGTTTTACTTACCCCTATGGGGGAAACCTCTGGTTAATATCATGTTTGTTACAATAATGTTCATGTTATAGGCGACCACTTCGACATCACCAACGTCTGGTTCACCCGCTGGAACCACCGCGGTCAGATGGTCGAGATCCGCACGTACATTGACGCGCCGCCCATCATCAACGCGCTCATGAAGAACGAGCTGTGGTACAACGGCACCACCGCCAGGGATAACTGGATGTACATGCCCGGCCCGGCGGGCATGCCGGATCTGAAACCCTTGGAGGATTACTATGGGTATCCGGACGGGAGCAAGTATGAGGATTAAGCACGAGTTGAAGTATGGCACATGGCACATGCATGTTGGATGGCTCCACAATTCCCGAAGAGGGAAATCGAAAGCACGTTTCTTGGCTGATAAGGCTTGATCTGGTAAAACTTTCCGAGCCCCGTGACCCTATTTATGTCTTTATTTAACATTGTTCTTCTCTTCCTCTTGAGTCTTGACGATCTTGTTTCTCTTTTTATACGGAGTAACTTAGACCATGAATTAATTCTTCTCGCTGGCACGTTTCTCGAAGCTATAGATTCTACTCCCGTCCGTAACTAGACTAAACTATATGTACCTAATGACCCCCCGCACCATCCACATCGCAATCCTCGACACCGACGTGCCCGTCCCCGCCGTCTACGCCGCCCGCGGCCTCTACAGCTCGCAATTCCGGGTCCTCCTGCAAGCCGCCGCCTCGCGATTAAACGAAACCCAGACCCTCCTCAAGCACGGCCCCGTCGCCATTCACACGACGGCCTACGACGTGGTCGGGGGCGTCTTCCCGGCGCTCGCACAGCTACGAACGCAGCCGCCGAGTCTCGACAGCCGCGAAACATCATTCCGTGAACCCATCGACGCAATCCTGATCACCGGCTCCTCCGCCTCGGCACACGCAGCGGACAAACACCCATGGATCCGCCGCTTGGAATCCTTCCTGCGGAAAGTATACGGCGAATATCCGCAGGTGAAGATCTTCGGGTCATGTTTCGGACATCAGATTGTTGCGCAGGCGTTGTTGTCTGACTCCTCTGCATCGAGCCCGTTGCAAGTCGAAGCCAATCCGCACGGCTACGAGGTGGGCATCCACCCCGTCGCGATGAACCCGGCGTTTGTCGCTTATTTCCCGCGTCTCGCCACTACGCGGGGGTTGAGGATCCAGCTCGTCCACGGCGATCGCGTCGTTCCTCGGTGCTCCGAGGAACAGGAACCCTGGACGGTGGAGGAGGACCTGCGGCTCCCGCCCGGCTGGATCAACGTGGGCAGCACGCCCCTCTGTCCCATCCAGGGACTGTACCGGCCGGGCAGGGTGCTGACGTACCAGGGGCACTTCGAGTTCGACGCGTTCGTGAACCGGGAAACGTGTCGGGAGTTCGCGAGACGGGGAGGGTGGGATGCGGGTGTGGTGGAGGGGTATCTGCGGAGGATTGATGGGGTGGTTGTGTCTGGTGAGGAGGATGAGGATGATTCGAAGCTTGCGGCCGAGGCGGTGGTGGTGATTTTCGCCGGGGAGGATGGGAGTGATGGGATGATTACGCCGCCGTTGGAGGTGGATGAGCCGAAGGGTGCGTTAACTGGGTTTGTGCCACTGTGATGTGTACATGCTCGAGGAGCTGGTTCTTTTAGTGGTTGGAGATTTGCGATCTCGCGATCGTGCTGTTTTCCTCGAACGCACAGCTTAGGCATAAAGACAACGATACCTCCAAGCGTCTGGCTATTAGCCCCATGATGGTATGACAATGGTAATACAGCTTTTTCTTGGCTGGTGATATGGCATGATTAGCGGTGTCATTCAAGCACGTGAATCCATACTTCCGATAGAGGTTGTGGCCATTTCCTCATGGTTTCCGACGAGCACTTATCCAAGTACCATTGGAGCACAGTTGATGGTACTGTGTACTAAACAAGCTTTTTTTTGCTTCATTTTGAGTGTTGGTAGAATTCGCCTCTTGAATGTCACCTTCGCAGATCTTATCCAGAGCTGTTCAAGTGGCGTATCACTAATTCTCCTCTTTCATTGCAGGTCACCCAGTAGCCAAGACGCTGGGCTGCACGTGGAGGGGACCTTAGGATCTCAAAATCACACTAACGCTGATGGGAAGCTTCTCTAGGTTCCTAACTGGTACGATGAGTTCGTTCAAGAGACACGAACTGACTACCAGTCGGCATCACCGAAGGAAATGGTACGATAAGTCTTCGAAAGACGAAGTATTTATAGAACGAAGGACGTGGTAAGTCGTAGATGACGCGGCGAATGGGTCAGAACAAGGATGGTCCATGGAAGGACAGATTTCGAAGTACTCACAAAAGTTTAGTTTGATATATTCGTATGATTGTCTCAAGTCGAATAGGATTCTGGGATAATAGTCAATCAGGGGATAAATCTTGATCCAGCAGATGGAGCAGAAAGAAACTGATAATAGTGGCCAAGATGTAGACATAATAGATACATAGGCGTTCCATGAAGCCTATTTTGAAGTGACCTTTATGTTGACTCCGGTTTGAACGCGAGAATCTCTGGTCGCGCACAAGTCATTCTGAGGATAATTATGAGCAATCCTGCAGCATTTCTTCGCTGATAGTTGAGACATGCTAACCCAGTCCAACTGCCTGGAGGCACGTCATTAGGATAACGGCGCACGGTGAGGGAACGAGAGAGCGGGCGGCGGGCAGGACTCAGGAGTATTCAGAGGTGGACCTTCGGCGGATTCTAACCGAGCGAGGCTTGAGGGCCCGGTAGTCTAAGCTTTAGGACCGCCCACGGCGCCCAGAGGCTGGGACCTCTTAAGGAGTCTTAGCATTGGAGGGAAGCTCAGCGCCAACGGAGTCTGCCGCTGCCTTGGCTCCACTCCGCTTTATTTACCCTGATAACGTTGCGTCGCGTCGCTGCTGTGGCACTCTTCGATCATGTTCGACAGTCCGTCGGGACTTAAGTTTTTTTCCCCCTCCTTTTCTCCCTTGCTGACTTCTGATCTCTGAGTCTGTGCAACTTATTATGATTTAGGTCACTCCTCCGTAATGTAGACTCGAATCGAACTCCTTTAGTTTTCTATTCCGCCTGACGGGTTTCCAAAATCTTGCTTCTGTCGGTGGTCTCGTGGTCTCATCCTTTCCCTTGCCCGTTTTACTACTACCTTGCCCTTCCTTCTTCTACCATCGGATATCCTCTTTTGGACCGGTAACAGTGTCGCTTATCAGCGCAAGTGAACGGTCAAACTAACGCGAATACAATCTTCGCAAGGATAAGGCACCATGGCTTCTCAGGCAAATGAGAAGATCCCCGCTCCGTACGAGGACCAACCTGTAGAGGCTGTCCCTCTGGAGGATCCGACCAAAAGTCGCTGGGAGCGCAGCTGGCCCACCATCGCCTGTGGCGCTGGTCTCTTCTCTGATGGTTATCTCAATGGAGTATGACTTCTTTTTCTCATTGGGCTGCTGCTATGCATTGTCTCTTCTTAATTGCTGCGAGAAGACGCTTGGGTCCGATCCAATGCGCCGTGGCTGACCCGTTCTTCCAAATGTCTAGGTTATCGGCTCTGTTAATACTATGCTCAGCAAGATCTACCCCGACACGTACGCCAAATCGACTGCCACCCAGAATGTCTCTTCCATTGCATTTGCTGGAACTGTGCTCGGTCAGCTCGTCTTTGGAGTGGTCGCAGATCGTTGGTCAAGAAAGTGGGCCTTGATGATTTCCACCATCATTCTGATCGTTTTTGCTGCGCTGTGTGCTGGTTCCTATGGCGCCGGTGGCAGCCAATATGGTTTGTTCGCGGCTCTCACGGCGTATCGTTTCTTCTTGGGCATCGGTATCGGTGGAGAGTATCCTGCAGGATCAGTGTCTGCAGCTGAAAGCACGGGCGAACTGAAGAGAGGTCATCGGAACCGTTGGTTTGTTATGTTCACGAACTTTCAAATCGACTTCGCTTTCGTGGTCTCTGCTTTTGTGCCGATGATCCTGGTGTTGATTTTCACCGAGAATCATCTGCGCGCTGCCTGGCGTGTAGCTCTCGGCCTCGGTGTCATTCCTCCTCTCAGCTTGCTCTACCTGCGAATCAAGTTGAAGGAGCCCGAGGAATTCAACCGTGAACGCATGCACAAGTTCCCTCTCTGGCTGATCGTCAAGTAAGCCAACTCCAAGCTCCGCGTTGTTGCTGTACAGGACTAACCATCTAGAGCAGGTTCTACTGGAAGCGATTGGTATGATTACGTTAGAACACTCATGGAGTGGAGACATATACTTACTGCTCTTAGGCCGTTGTCTCTTTGATCTGGTTTATCTACGACTTCTCGGCGTATTCCTTCGGCATCTACTCTTCCGTATGGCTTGATATCATTCTGGGAAAAGACGCTCCGTTGTGGAAGACCTTCGGGTGGAACACCGTGGTCAACCTGTTCTATATTCCTGGCTCATTTGCTGGGGCCTTTATCAGCGACTGGCTGGGCCCCCGTAACACTCTGGCTCTTGGTGTCGCCACCCAGGGTGTCGTTGGATTCATCATGTCCGGATGCTACGAGTATCTTGCGACGGCCAAGAACGTCGCCGCATTTGTGGTTGTTTACGGGTAAGGTTCCTGGCTGGCCGAGCTCTATGTCCTCATGTACTGATGTGTTGAACAGCCTCTTCTTGTCCTTCGGTGAACTCGGACCCGGTGACAATATCGGCCTCTGCGCCGCGAAGAGCAGTGCAACGGCCATTCGTGGCCAGTACTATGGAATTGCCGCAGCCATTGGAAAGATTGGCGCTTTTGTGGGCACATATGTCTTCCCCGTCATTCAAAAGAATGCTCCAAACGCCGTCCGTTCTGGTCAGGATCCGTTCTTCGTTTCCAGTTCGCTGTGCATTTTCAGTGCCTTCCTCGCTTACTTCTGCTTGCCTTACATCGGTCAGGTACGTTTATATTCCTCGAAGTTGAAGGAGCCTAAGCTGATCCCCTTGCGTGCTATAGGACACGATCACCGAGGAAGATGCCAAGTTTCGAGCCTACCTCGAAACCCATGGCTACGACACCTCCACCATGGGCACTCGCCCCCAACGGTAGTCAATCTCTACTGTTTCCGCAACTCGGTACGCCGCATGCGCCCTGGTCTCCCTACCTACTTTACCCTTGATGATTTGTACGCCCTCCTCCTGTCCCTTTGAACTTCGTATGTGACTGCCCTGTGCGACATCCGTGGTCCCTAGGCCCCAACAGAAGTCGTGATCAGGGGGACTTACATCCCGTGCGACTGATCTCATTTAACGACGCAAGTGACGACGCCCAACGCAACTCGAATAGCTCGCAGAACAACGGTCGTTGAAAGAACGCGCGCCTTGCTGATCTTCCAATGGTCTGGCTTCGAGGTGCGGCTGAAGTACTGCATGTTTTTCATTGACCTTGCTGCATCTTAAATTTAATCCTGATTCTGCCATCTACATTCAAGGGACTGGCCCTTGGAAAGCAATTGGATTCGTCTCCTCTTGGGTACGCTTTCTAGTTAGTGATAATGCGATTATGTCATTAGAATTTCTGATGAATGCTTGGAGTTGGCGTCACCTTTTTTGTAGTTCAAATTCTCAAAGCCTCGGCACCGACAGCACACTAATGGTCGAAAATTCACCATAAAACCGCGTTGATCATTGCTGTTTGTAGAGGAACAGAGCTAGGTACTTGAATGCGGGATCATTATCAAGGCCTTCTCAGAATATTTAGTCAGCGATAATAGCATCACATATATTTGTGAAAATAACAAGACACCGACAGCGTGTCTGAGTGCGGGGTCCAAGAACATGGGGTAACAACACACGGATGGGGCAAGTTCTGCTTTCTCCACGAAAAGCACCGGGAGCCACAACCGAGGTTTGTCGGCCGAGGCTCACGCGTTCTCAGCGGCTTGTTCGCCGATCGTGCAATTACCGACCTTCGACCTTCATCGTCTCAACTCCATCGGTCCATCCCCCTTTCCCCTTCTCCCGTCGGTCTTGATCCTAATAATAATCTTTTGTGTCACCTGCCCCTACGGTATTTTACGACGTAAGTATTTCGTCCCCGATAAGCGGCCTGTCCTTATCCGTCCTCTACTTTGGTTAAACGTCTTGCACCTTCTGCTACGGAAGTCGAGACCCGAGGCCATCCGACCGAACAGCACTGCTGGTGAGACAGAGACTGACTGCGCACATAGTCGCTACGAGGAATAGGGAACAAAATGGTTGCAGACGCTTTGGTTTACCACCCTGCCCTTGCGCACTACTTGCGCTTCGTCGCGACAACGGGTACGTCCTGACAACCTGCCTTCCCATGCTCGCAATGTCACATTTCTCGGTTTAATGGGCAGATGACCGTAGCGTCGAGCTCGTCGTCTCCTTGTCACCAAGGATTTTCGTCCTCTTAGAACATGACCCAGCAATGCATTCTAGTCTACAGATTTTAACGAGCATGCAGTCGGTCGCGACAAGGTCCTCCGTACTTTGCAATACTTCTCTCGCTTCTACGCCTGGTACCTCTACCGCACCAACCGTCCCCAATCCGCCATCGACCCCTTCAATGCGATCAAGAAGCAGTTCGGAACGACACGAAAGATCCTTCGTATCGGAAAATTTATCGAACACCTGAAGGCTGCTGCGCTTGCCTTCGACAACAAGAGCCCCGTTGACCCGGTGCTCCGCTACCTTGCCGTCGGTCGCCAACTCGGTTACGCCGGTTATCTCACCCTCGACACCATTACCGTCGTCGACGTGATCGGCATTCGCAAGCTTGCTTCCATCAAGCGCCTGCAGGAGAACGCTTACCGTTCCTGGTTGGCTGGATTGCTGTGCAGTGCCGTCGCTGGTCTCTACACGCTCTGGAGACTGCAGGAGAAGGAGAAGACCATTGACCGCAAGGAGGGCGAGGGAGTTGTCGAGGCCAAGAAACTCGAGAAGTGCGTATCCCTGGTTTCACCTTGCCGTCTGATTTGTTGAATTGGGTATACTAAACACGTTCGTTATAGGGACCGTGCCGCTGCCCGCATCCAGCTCATCTCGGACTTGTGCGATATGACCGTTCCCGCTTCTGCCATCGGAGTCGCCAACCTCGACGATGGCATCGTCGGTATCGCCGGTACCGTCAGCAGTTTGATCGGCATTTGGTCTCAGTGGAGACGTACCGCCTAAATGAATTGATTGATGACGAGTGAAAATGGTCGGGCCACCCCCTAGGTCGTATCTGTTCGAAGTACGATGTGCATTCAACACCAATGCGGTCTTTTCGATCGCGTGGGATTTTCTGCAGTTCCAAGTCGGGGTTTCATCCACATTCCAGCCTGGCGCTGACGATGAAGCGTCACTCTTGGGAGTCAAGGATCATGACGGATGCACTTCGAATTCTTCGCATTCCCTTTCGAAGCACCGTGAGTCCGGTGCTTTATATTTTGTACGTTTTGTTTTTCATGCACACATGTACCTTCTAGGAATATATTACCCCTTTCTACCTTTATCGGTTTGGTATACAGCGGTGCGCCTCTAGTGCCAGCGTCATGTTTTCTATGTAATCAATTGAGGGCTGGCATCGAGAATGTCGAGTTGAAGCACTGCCGTTCCAGCCATGACAAAAGCATTACTATGGGAAAGTAATTCATACCATAACCACACCCATCTATACAGTTTCACCAGCAATGACCCCACCAAACAACCGCCACCCTCAATTAGAATCAACCCGGCCAGGCCCACGTCCATAACTCCCAGCCTCACGTTCCAGCTCCATCTCCCGATCCCACCCCCTCACCGGCCCCGTACAATACGTCCACCCAGCGACCAAACTCGCATCACAATCCCGCCCATCCAGCGACGGATTCGCCTTCAAAAACGTCCTCCTCGTAATCCCCTCCCTCACACAAATCTCCGCACAACTTTTTTTCCCATCCTCTTCCTGCTCCGGGGAAACCGTATACCAGAACCCGCACCAACTCGTCGTCCCCGGCGCCACCGTCACCCCCGCCGGAGGATGATCCGCCTCGGAAAACGCATATTCCGCGTCTCGCAGCCACGTCCCCAACGCCGGATTCCACAGTCGCTGCTCCGCGGTTCGATGCTTCGCTGCTGCGTTAAAGTGGCCCCCTTGCTCGGATAGACACAGGGTATACCCGTACGCGTTCGACGAGGCGATCTGCAGACTTTGACAAAAGGGGTCGTCATCGATCCAGGGGTTGAATTTGCGGAGGGCGCCGAAGCGGAGTCCTTGCGCGCGCTCGATGGCGTGGCACGTGTCGTCGGAGGGTTGGAGGGCGTAGGTTCGGTCGCAGGGTAGGGGCAGGCAGAGGGACGTCCCCGGGCGGATGATGCCGGAGTTGCAGCCGGTTTGAAGGGTGTTTTGGTTCTGCCAGAAGATGGCGGCGGAGGAGAGGTTGTGGGATCGGGCGATGGTGTCGCAGGTTTCGTTGGCCTGGACGGTGTAGGTGATTCCGGAGGCGCAGAGGGGAGCGGGCGGGTTATTGGGGTTGGTGCCAGTGGTGTGGGTGGGGAGGAGGAGGAGGTCGAGGGGGGATTTGTGCAGGATGAGTTGGAGACAGGCGAGGGTGAAGAGGGTGAAGATTGATGCGAGCTCGAGGGCGGGGTGGATTCGCATTCGCAGTCGCATTCGGCGGGTGAGCATTGTGAGATGGGATAGATAGTATGGAAATTAAATGATGGAAATGTATGTGATATACAAATATATGGCAGACACTGCTGGTACTGCGAGTTGTACTGTGCTGCAAGTTCTGATTAATCTCGTAAAGGCCGTGGCATTGTGATCCGCTGGATGATATTATGGAATTAATTCCATTATTGATTCATGTTGATTGAAAGAATAGTTTGAAATAAATCCAACATTTCGCCTGGGGACAGTCGCTAGATAAGAAGTACCTAAATGGACGAAGTAAATAAATAATACTAGATGGATTGGGTTAGCTTATCGAGACTCCATGGATCAAACTTCAAAATCCCTCTCAAGCGTCGTGCTATAAAAGAACCGGCCGCTTGGCAAAACAATTCCAGCGTCGGTGATTCGCCGAATCAGGTCAGGAACGTGGTCTGCTGCCTACCTTAGGTAACTTATGTCGCAGCACCAGCGTCGTTTCTTTTCAAATCTCGTCCATGCCAAGGAGCGAATTCGATAAAAACCATTGCTTTTCAGGACGCACGGATATCTCAATGGGTTCCGCTAATCGCCGTCTAGTTTCTGATTCGCTATGATTCATTTTTATCCATTTATGGACCCCTGCCCAGGTGGGCAACATCAGATTCCTAATTTGGGTAGTTCTGATGCTGACCCGGAAGTTGCTTGGCCGTGATTCCACAAACCCCATCCTTAAGTATCGCGACACCAAGATCTCCATCTCCAAGACTTGAATCTTTCTCAGGATGATGCCTGCAAAGGCCCTATCTCTTAGAGCTCATTTCAATTGGCCCTGACCCCATATCGACTTTGATCTTATTCTATCCCACCTGGGTTCTGGGCTTTCTCACCCAGAAGCCCTTTTCACCATGATGACCCCCTTCTTCCGATTCACCCTCCTCGTCACATTATCATCAATACTCATCATCACTTACATGGTACAAAAACTCACCGAAACCCTGACAACCCACAAACCCTGCAGCCCCTCCAACCCCTGCGACAGCGGCTGTTGCTCCTCGTCCGGTCTCTGCGGCTACGGCGCCGCCTTCTGCAGCGCCGAAAACTGCATCGACTCGTGCTTCTCCAAAAGAAAACCCCAATGCCACTCCCACGTGCACAACTTCCAGCGCATAGCGGGGTACTACGAGATCTGGAACACCCAGCGCCCCAGATGCGACATTCGAAAGCAGAAGATGTGGCCGGAAAGGGTTCCTGCGACAGCGTACAACTATATCAACGTTGCGTTTGCAGCGATAAACCCGCAGACGTTCGAGATGATGCCGCTCCACAAGCAGCACGATGACCATCTCAGGCGACTTGCGTATATGAAGTCGATTGATCCGGACCTCAAGGTGTCATCACGGTGGGGAATCTGAATGCGAAGGATTGGACGTTACCCCGGAACGGGAGCTTGTTTGCCGAGTTGGCAGCATCGGAAGACAAGCAGAGGGCTTTCTTCCGGTCGGTTATCTCGTTTCTTTCGACGTATGATCTGGACGGCGTTGATATCAATTGGGAGTTTCCCGCCGGCCAGGACGATTATGCGAATTTGCCTCGGTTCATCCACAACTTGAAGTTTGCCTTGCAGGGCACCGCGGGGAGGCACGAGTTGAGCATGACGATTCCCGCGTCCAAAGACCCACTGCAAAAGTATTACGACGTGGGGAAGCTGGCGAGACATGTCGACTTTTTCAATCTCCTTCCCTACGAGTTGCACGAGTTCTTGTCGCGCGGGGAGAAGTGGAAGGGTCCGTACTTGGGCCCGACGACGAACTTGACGGCAGTCGACGAGGCGCTGGATGTGCTGTGGCAGGAATACGTGGCTTCCGAGAAGGTGAACTTGGGGATCAGTCTGTACGGCAGGGCGTTGACGCTGGCCGACCCGACTTGCACGACTCCCGGTGGGCAGTGCTTGCTTGCTTCTCCGGGGAGTCCCGGGCGTTGTAGCAATAAGGCCGGCCTTTTGATGCAGTCGGAAATCGAGGAGATTCTGGCCGAGAAGGGTGTCGAGGCGGTCCATTATGAGGATGCGGGTGTCAAGATCGCCGCCTGGGATGAGGACCAATGGGTTGCGTTTGAGGACAAGGAGACGTTGAAGGGGAAAGTCGAATATGCAAGGAATCGGTGTCTGGGAGGAGTGACGGCGTGGGCGATCGATCATGATACGGAGGGTGGTACTTTATCCAAGGCTTTGAGCTGTCTGATTGACCGGAGATATCGGTCGTTACAAGTTAACCACTGTTAACTACATGAATGATGTAAAGTGGTCGAGCAAATTGTGCTGTTGGAGCGGAATCTCTTCTCGTTGCAGCTCCCAGCAACTGGGAGTATGGAGTATTTACTTCCCGGATGACTTGAGCGAGGACGAACGGTCGCAGTCCGTTCCGCTTCACCTCCAAGGGCATGAGTTCTGTATCGGCCCAATGGCTCATTACAGCTGGTGGCACGGAGAAAGAAGAGTTTGCGAGACTGATCGTGGTCCATGTAAGTTGTCTCTTCCTAATCGTATTCGTGCCTAACATCTTAGGGCATAATTCAAATGATCTTTTCTTGCTGATTTTTCATTTCTCGGAAATTATAGAATCTTCTATCAAGTACTCCGTGAGTCCGTGTCTGGCTCCCACATTGGGGGTGCAAAAGTCTTAACACCCCCCAGGGCGGCGTAGCACGGGAAATGGGGTCTTAACACTTTTGCACCCCCGTACCTGAAGGTACCGTAGCTAGCAGGTTCAGAGCACCAACAAACAAGCTTTTCTGACTTAAGTAGCCGCCTAACCTGCCCAAGGTATTCAAACCCAGCCTCTTCATCAGCTTCGTTTCTGTATCAGGCGGCTGGCGCAACTTAAGCTCCTGATCTTCGAATCGCCAGAGCTTCTATCTTTTCTGATAGGGTGAGGGGTCGAGTACAGAGTACAGACAGAGTACGTCATTCATGACGAGCTTCCATTTCAACCACAGTATTATTATTATCTGGGCGATCACGACCGGATAAGCAAATTGTTCGAACAGTACTGCCCCTGCTCATCCCCCTGTGTCAAGTTTTAACTGATAAGGACTGACCAGTCAGAAGCCTCGGTTTCCACAGCCCTGCATTGATCGTTCGGATGATCTGCATGTTTGATGATCACCAAGCTTAAAATGGATGCCCCTAAACCGTCCCGACAGGCGACTATCGACTATCGAGTGCCGGTAGATTCTCACAACTACCCAATGATGGCTTAGTAGTTACTATGTTGTCAATAACGTGTCATGTAGTCAATGGATTCAAAACGCTCCAATGGTGGATCTGTTTTTAGAGTCAGGCGTGACGATCATGAACACTAGCCAGGAACAAGCTTCGGGGCTCGAAGCTTGGTGCCTCCTGCAAGGGGCCGTCACGGTATGCATTTGACGATAAAAGGGATAGCCATTGACGATAGTCATAATAGCCCCATCTTTTGTTTCAGGCTGCCTTTCTGTCAGACATTCTTTTGACAGATTCACATGCTCTGCAGGACCTGCGCAACCCGAATAATGTCCTCCAACATGACTCCTTCCCCTCCAGAGAGACACGGTCGTTGAGGAATTTTGTCCAGCAAGATTGTCTGGTATTCTATATCGAATGTCACGCACCATAATTGACGTTCGATTGACGAAATAGACGATTCGTTCGATTATATTCTGGCGACCCTCGTGTCGACAAGTCACCGATGAAGAACGCTTGGAGAGCTGGAGCGCTCTTTAATCGCCTGGTCGGCGCTTACCGAGGAAACAAAGCCTTTAACTTTGATATTGAGAGAGGGCAGGATGTTGCAACCGGTTCTTGATGTCAGCAGCCTGAACGTTGTCCTCTCGGTTTTAAGTAGGCCAAGTCCCGGTCTAAAGTTCGCAAATCGGGTGTCCATTAGCTGACGGCCAAAAAAGGTACATTCGTCCTGATCGTTGGATTTTTATCCTTCAAAGTCAAGCAAAGATGGTACCTAGGTGAAGCTTGTAAGTGGATCAGCTTGTTTTCCCTCCGGCTTGAAAGACTTCCCTGATACAAGGTACAGTACCGGCGTTCGTCCTGGGGGTTTTGCTTGGCCCAGTTGGCGCCAAATTCCTCGACGTGAGTCAATGGGGAGGAGGCGAAGATGGTCAGCAAAGTGAGATTACCTATGTAGGTTTTGATACACAGCCAGCTCCATCGGCAGAAGATCCACTGACTGTTTCAGGGCCTGGCTCGTCTGGTCATTGGCATTCAGCTGGTCAAAGCTGGCTATCAATTGCCCAAGCGCTACTTGAGGCATCGGTTTGTTGAAATGACTATCTGCTTGCTTCCTGCAATGACCATCATGTGGATTACAACGTCGGCGTGTATCATGCTCATGGTCCCAGACATCTCATTTGTGCGTCTGATCATCTCTCCACCTACAGTACAATAGCCCCGATCACGACTGACGCTTTCCGCAATAGCTCGCTGCCCTTATCATTGGCTCTTGCGTTACATGCACAGATCCCGTTCTTTCGCAGGCCATCGCCAAAGGCCCATTTGCCGACAACTACGTTCGGCGACCACTCCGCGAATTCATCTCTTCCGAAGCTGGTGGTAACGATGGATTCGGATTCCCTTTCTTACTACTTGCTGTGTCCCTTCTGCGATATGCGGAAACCCCTGTCAACGAGGTCGCAATGGAAGAATTTGATCGGGCGAGAGGCATCCCGGATCTTCTCGGGACATCGGATGTAGGGAGATTTGGTGGAGGTGTTGGCCACGCTTTGAAACATTGGGCTGTTGAAGGTGTCTTGTATATGATTGTCATGGGCGCTGGATATGGTGCCCTGGTGGGATTCGTCTGCCGCAAGTGTCTGAACATGGCCTCCAAAAAGTGAGTGGAGGATTCGTCTGAAGCTCAGACGTTATTACTGACTATTTTTCATAGACGCTGGATTGACAATGAGGGCTTCCTGCTTGTGCCTATGGCTATTGGAGTAAGAGATCCTGTCTCTGCCACCGACATTTCCCTCACTAATCTATTGGACATCTAGCTGTTTGTCGTTGGTACGTGTGGCTGTGTCGGTTCAGACGAAACGCTCGCCTGCTTCGTTGCAGGAAACGCCCTGAATTGGGACGGGCGATACCACGCCGAGACGCAAGTGCGCCATGATTCCTTCAATCCTACCATCGAGTCTCTCTTGAACTTCGGTGCCTTCATGTTTCTCGGCGTCATCATGCCGTGGAGCTCTTTCCAAATGCCGGATCAGACGGGAATCACGGTCCCTCGTCTCATCGGGCTTGGTTTCCTGATCCTGATCTTCCGGCGCATTCCTGCAATCATGATGACATACAGATTCATGCCCAAGGTTTGCGGGAACTGGAAGGAGGCGTTATTCCTGGGCTATTTCGGGCCGATTGGTAAGTTTCCTTGGGCAGGAAATGTTACTTTTCTCATCGCTGATGAATGACGGGCTAGGAATCGGCGCGATTGAATACGTGGAATATGCGCGCAGACTCTTCCCGAGCCCTGGACACAGCGATAGGGAGATCAATCATTTGACTGCGGCCATGATCCCAGGTGAGAATCGGAAATCAGCCGTTGTGAAAACTGTTTAAACCATCAAACTTGGTTTTCTAATCATCCGCGTCCAGTGGTCTACTGGCTTGTCTTCTTCTCCATCGTCGTCCACGGCCTCTCCGTCCCCATCCTCAACGCACTCTACAGATACTTCAAAGTAGCTCCCGTCTGCGACCATCCGGTGGAAATCGTCCTTCTTTCG
Source organism: Hamigera avellanea (assembly GCA_027569715.1). Lineage (NCBI taxonomy): Eukaryota > Fungi > Ascomycota > Eurotiomycetes > Eurotiales > Aspergillaceae > Hamigera > Hamigera avellanea. The sequence goes on from JAPDKU010000090.1 coordinate 67,428, forward strand.
GAAAACGAACCCTTACCCAACAACAGCACGGCGGACTCGCAGCGACGCTCCGTGATCGTCAACAACCAGTTTCCGCGGCCCTCGATGAGCGATGACGACGAGGAGATGGAAGAGAGGAACCCGCGGTCCTCGCTGCATGTCCACCGCGACGAAGAGTCGGGCGCAATTTTACGACGCAGCGAAGATGGTTGCAGTTGTGCAAGCCGATCGCCGGCGCAGACGACGACGGAGGCTTCCGCACGCAGGGAAGACCGTACGGTAGATACGAGGGATATGGTTTGATGATTACTCGTAGCATTGTTTGATTCTTTTGGATATGCAGACGGTACACTGTATGAAGTATCGATAGGACATAGGGACTACAGGAAGTCCAGGCGTGGATAATTGAGTTGCTCTGGGCTATGGCAACATTACCAGATCAACATGTTGCGGATTCCTTTGAAGGGTTACGTTTGCCATGTTCTCGTCTCATCGCTGTTGGTAAAAATTCGAAGTGGAAAAAAAATAAAAATCTCTATCATCTGGCCCTATCTCAAGAAACAATCCTCGCCTCAACACCCATCTCGTAAAATCCTCGTTCCGTCATTCACATCGTTCAACTCGTTTTTCAACTCCGAGGTGTATATATGTTATTCAAGACACGAGATGCATTTATTTAGACGGGGCAAGTCTGGGGGTATTCCCATTAGTTACGCAATCCAACATCGACATCCCCAGAAGAATATGAATATGAATATGAATATGACATACCTTTCCGCACGAGTTGCAGGTCTTGGTTTCGCCAGCGATGCTGGCACCGCAGGAGGGGCAGGCGGAGTGACCCATTTTTCTTTTCTTTTTAATGGTATTGGGTATTCGAAGGTCGGGTTTGGGTAGAGGCGAGGTTGGGAGTATTCTATCTGGAGTGTGAAAAGTGAGTCAGTCAGTCAGTGACTGCGAGGTTAATAATCAATTAAAAGCGAGATCAGTATATATAGATAGCGATCAAGTTGAAAAGACGGGGAATATACCTGACCACAGCGATGATTCCTTGCGAAGACGAGATGAGGGGTTAGAGAAATGGATGGAGAGAAATGGAAGTTGCCAGCAAGAAGATAAATACTTTCGAATGAGTTGTTTAAAACTGTTTTACCCCGCTATCCAGAGATGGATTAGGTAGTCAGTCAGATGCCCCCGCTTCGGCTGACTTATCCCTGTCCGGTCGCTGGATTTCTTATCGGTGGTTGGGCGGACGTTTATTGGTTCGTTGTGCTATCGACCAGAAACAAGAGAGGAAGGAAAAGCAACCGTCCAACTTATTATGAGCTTATATATTCTGGTTTCGAGACTTTCCAGCGAGAATAATCGAAAGATCCTATTTCCTTTTTATCTTGGGGTCGATGCTTGTCATGTCTTCTGGCTACATTTTCGATCAAACAAATATGTATAATACGTATATACCTTTACTTAGAAGGAAAGGAATTGGGATACACGGGCATCGTGATGGTAGATATACTCACGAAAGTGGCCGAACAAATAAGTTTGGTGATACATCATACAGTTTAGACGGCAGATTACTGTGTGTGAAAAGTCAAGGTCGAATTAATCTCCAACCTATACTCGTCATGTCATGCGTAGTTGACAATTGGCATAAGTCTCTAGAACAGTAGTGACATATATACCTTATAGCTTCCCCAATATATTGGGACGGTGAGATACCGTTTTAGTTCGGGAAAGGGAGCTACTCAATCACCTGACGGAGCGACCAGGGGAGCCGTAGAGGCAACAGGGAGCCCGAGGGAGAAGAAGGGCGACTCATGGTAGTTATTGGTGCACGCCTGTGCGGGATGACCATCCTAGCATGAATTATGTTTGGCAAAAGTTTCCCTTATCATTATTTAATATGTCTTATTATACGGAGTACTCGGGACTCGAATCTCATTCTCCCCTGACAATGCTGAGTAATAGACTTTTGTGATGGCTCGGTCCTCAAAGTTGCCTGTGCGCAGCTCGCGCCAACTGAGGGGTATTCCAGCATCTCCAGTCCCCGCAGACCCTCCTCGCATACGCCGAGCCCAGAGGCCCCAGACTCGTCGTCGTCCTCAATCTCATTCTTCTTTCGACGTTCCCGAGAAATCTCCCAAAGACTCCCAATCAGAGGCGAAGATGGAGCAGAGCCACCCAGATGATACGAGTGAGGAGGAAGAGGACTTGCGGGATGTCACCGACTTGGACTACATACGGTTTGAACCGGTGTGGGTCAACGGACAGGGATATGCAGGTGAAATTCCAGCCGAAATCCAAGAACTATTGGTGGATCCGCGCGGTCAGTACAGTATCACCAGCAGGTCGATGGATTGTGATTCTAACGGTGATATCACAACAGATCGGTACCAGATGATCGGACCAGCGAGAAGTATTTTCGCCATGTGTGGACGTCATGATATGGTTGCCATGATTGATGACCCGGCGTATGTCCTGGAAGACGAGCTGGTCACGATTCCGTTTGGCTGCTCCCCGTCCTCCTTCCTCCTGGATCGCTACTTCTGGGACGGGAAAATTCCCACGAGTCAAAACCTCGGTCACGGAAATATCGATGTCGGGATCACGGTTTTCACCGCGTATGCGATTCCTCCACCAGTCACGGCGACCGTGGGAACACATCGAATGGTTGATCTGTATCCGCTGCCCGACCCGTGTCTGACTCGGAAACAGTGAAATGCATTCGGTTGAAAAACAGGAAACCCCCGTCCAAGTTTGTCGCTGAGGCTATGAAGCACTTCGACGATGGCTTACTACAGAGTGAGGGAATGGTTTTCCGTGGTCTTTCCCTCTCCAGCCTCGAGATGTGCCTCACGTTCTTCGTCCCCGTCATAAACTCCAACTCTGCTGGCAACGAGTTCGGCCCGGGTATCTACGCCACTAATGACATGGCAACAGCCAAGACATACGCCGGGACGAACGGAGCCATTATGGTGTTTCGAAGGCCTGATGAGCGAAATCTCACCATATGGCGGCCCGACCAGGAGGAATGGAATCGGCTGACGGCAAACTGTTCCCTTACAAAATATTCATATACCTCCTCCCCACCAAACCGCGGATTTGATCATAGGGCCAGTATCGGCGGACCAGCATAAGGCCCGGAAGCAACGATGGTTTCCTACGCAAAGCGACGAGATGCAGATGGCGTTCGTCTCCTATCGTGCCTGTGAACGACTTCGAGAGTCCCTTGTTGCTATTATTTATGTTGACACTTGAAGATATTCCGGATCCTTGCTATCGTCCGGCGGACGGAACGCGATCAATTGCTCCATATCCGTTTTTTCTTTTTTTTGTTTTCTACGACGAATGTGCTAATAGCTATGCTCATCAAGCCTCGTGATCGAGAAATCATCGTCTTAAGACCATCCTGCGTTCCTCCACAGCTCCATCGTATCCTGAATTTCATGAGTCGTCCCACGTCGCATTTCTGTCCCAAGATGATTTCGGTGAACCCATCGGTTGCACGACGATGCCACATCGGATGGGAGAAATGGCAGCGTGTAGCATATCGACCGTCTGTGTCCGTCACGCGATGAGGTTCGTCGGTTGGTGCCTTGGTGCCTCATGGCGCCAGGCAGCTCGCTTAGCCCACTTTCCACGTTCCATCCGAGATATCGTAGCATCAGTATCATCCATCCATCCACCCAATCCAACCTATATCGACATCCTGATACCAGCGTCTCGATAGCTCCATCAGGTCTTTCTTTACCAGGGTCTTTTCCGGCAAATATCCCATTGGCACCCGGGTTGCTGCGATTAGTACGCCACTTGTCCACCGGCATCGCGGTGGCTACGCGTCCACAAGGAGATCAACACGTCTGGGTGACACAGTCAAGTTGGTCCGACGTCTACAATATCTACTCTCATCCTCCACGTGATTGTACAAAGCCCTCTACGAACCAACGACGCATGCAAATCCGTCGCAGAGCCCAACCACGCGAGATACGGGTTGGGAAAGAAACGAAAGCAATTGAAAGGTGAATGGGCGAGAGTGGTGATGGGGATGGCTACGTCATCGGCCACCGCCTCGTGGCAGAATCAACACGGTGAAGGTAAGATCGGAGAAGCTATAAAGTATATATATATTACTCCGACTGTGTGTTTTCCTTCGTTGCTTTCCCCTGTATCCTTTCATATACATATGGATGATCCCGTTGAAGTTAAGGGAATGACAATTGGAAAGATCCAAGGAGATAACGACCAGAAAACCTATACCACTGTACTAAAATAATGTCATGACGATCATTCTTTCAGGGTTTTGGTATTTCTGTTATTCCAGTACTTTGATAATATCGAAGGTAATCCATTCCATGTACAGGAAAGTCATCAGCGGCCCCTACCAGGTACCTACAATTACATTCCTGACTAGCCGGAAGTTCAACGTGACTCATAACCCATCTAGATATCTTCCAAGGAAAAAAAGAAAAAACCCCCATTATCAACTATTTCAGCCAGGGGAAAGAGGAAAAGCCACTACCATGACCTCCGGTCCCTTGCAGGAGAAATGCTTGCTACACCGCTCCACGATCTCGATATCATGTGCAGACCTTTTTGTATGAATCACCGACTACAAAGATGTCATGTGGTTGAACAAAAAAAATTTAAAGTATTGGTCATCGTTCGGTCTGGACCCTTTCACTTCTGTTAACTACCGACGACCCGGCTGAATGGAAGCTATCGGCTCGGGCCAGCCAGCTCGGCTACCCAACCCTCTCGAGTCTCCAGTTTCATCATGGTGACTCCTCCGTACGGAGAGTACTCCGAAATTTGAGATTATTGTGGATCATACCCCGTGAAAAATGAAATGGAGATCGTTCGGACCTCGGGGGGAATTTAGGGGTTTCGCGGGAGGTTTTTCCCGCCTGTCCTCTGTTATTATGAGGAATTGAGAACTGCACTAATTGGCCACGGTGGATCTTTTTGTCAGCGTTAACTAGAGTCATCCTCTAGGCCTGGAAATAATGGACTTGCAATACGAATGTCGAATTCTTCTGGAAATGAGTTTTTCGTACTAGTTCGTACGTAGCTCGCGTGCAAAAATAGACCAGGGCAGAGCTAGTCCTAAAATGGAGCAACGGAAGGCATCACGAGACGTTGAAAAAGGCGAAGTCCCTTTCGCAAGTATATCTCGTGATGTGACAGTGGACCCTCAAAAAAGAAACCATAAAAAAGGGCGATAAAGGAGAAAAGGGGAGAAGGGAAGTCTTCGGCCGAGGTGCAAGGTGCAACTGTTGTGGTGTAGTCGAAAAAAAAAGCCAAGACATTTTCGCAACGGGATCTGTATCGGATTTGGCCATCTGATGGTCGCAAATTTGAAGTGTACACTAGACAGTATTAAGGAAGTAATCGATGCAATTGCCGCGTTCGAAGTTCAGGGAAAGAGCCGATCGAAAGATTTTGATCTGTGATCTCATTTTCATCTGATTTGACGTCTAGCCCCTGTACTTTGGATTCCTCACGAGCGAGAAAGCTACACTTAGTCGCAGATCAGTAGCTGTCAAATTCGTGTATGACGTTTTCTCGAAATCCGTTGAAGCCAACTGCTTCCAAAGTAGGAAACAGTGATACAGTGCATAGGGTTTAGGATGATGCCATATAGCTCCAAATCCACTGTTCCCGGAATATTGGCAGCAACCAGACAGTGGCAATTAGAATTTAGAGGTGAGGTCAGTCAGGTGAGGTTAAGTGGAAAAACCATATTTGAATGCCGAAAGCAGCTCCAGTTCTGGGTTCCGTTTCGGGCTTTGATCCTTGGGGGAGCGAAGTGCATGACCTAATGCAAAAAACTGGGACAGACTTCCAAGGTTAAGCTGGCTCCCTAAAAAAGTCCTGAGGAATAATCCTGGAATACGGAGTAATTGGCCAAGAGTATCGTATCATCCACGCGACGGTCAGAGATAGAAAAGTGCATGATTGGAAAGCGACCATTCGGGGAGATAGCATGCCAGATGCCCTCTAGCTCAGCTGTACCCCGCATCCCGGGAGAGGCTGGAGGGAGGGGCAGCCCAAATCCTTGGCGATGGAAATTTCCCCAGATCGGTCGCAGACTCGTGGCTGAGCGTGGAGGGGCCCAAAACAATCATGTGGTTCCCCATAAGAATTAGGAAAATTCCAAAAAAAAGGGAAAGAAAGAAAACAGAAAGGAACGGCACGACGAGAAACTTTGCAACTCTTGTTCAACATTTCCAAGTATGAAAACAAGCCTTGTGGGAGCGAGCCTGGTGTCAGCATAAAAAGTCAGAGGTCGTCGTCCACTTGACCAGCAGAAGGACGAGGCTATGTGTATGTTGATATTCAACGGTCTTTTGGCGATACGGGATATTTTGAGGCTTTTTCTTCCTGTGTGCGACCCCCTTGAAGGCAATGAATCCATTGAATCCCTACGTATCGGGAGGCCTCCAGGAACAAATATAGGATCTCGAAGATAATTGGATCCACCTTGTCGGAGAATCTAGGAACATGGGTAAACAGGGTCCAGGCGGCTTTGAAACATTGCGACCACCCTTCGGGCAGGGGATGTGGGTACGCAAATTATCACGATGCGGAATAATTAGGAAGCGACAGTAAAATATTACAGATAACGGGATGTTTACGGACAGCAGAAAAACCAAGCAAATTAGCTCTGTGATTTGGGCACGAATGTGAGAAGAAAATTTGCAAAAATAAAAAAAAAGCAAGGAGAAAGCGATGGAGTTGAGGCATGCAAATCGAAAGGTGGAAGCATAGCCAAAAGTAGAAAAATGCCTCATCTGTAGCCTTCCAGATCTACTCCGTCCTATGGTAGCTTCCCGCAAACCCCTGAACAACATCCGTCGGCACTGCCATATCTCTCACGGGACCCGATAATTCGGGGGGGCTTCCCGAAGGAAAAAGGAAAAAAAAAAGCACTGTATTATTCCTGATTACAAAGTCCAATGGAGCAAGATATTAGTCGTCAATGCGTCATCTCCAACGAACTAGAAAATACAAGCGTCAATAATTCAGTGTTCTGCTTGTTTATCTGACGTGCTTGGACCGCAAAGGGGGAGTTTCTTCAAATAACTCAGTACTAATGTGTCGAAGATCAAACATGGAGACAAACTATTGCAATGAGCTCCATAGTGTAACAAGACCTCCGATATATCGCTCAATTGCACGGGAGAATCCTATGCAGGAATTGTAAACTGGATCGGTTTGTTTGCTTACTCGAACTCGCCAGTAGCCGGAGGGACTATTTGTGCAAAGATGATCGGAACGACGAACGCAGGATGCGACAATTCTTTCCTGGACTGCGAATGAGAATACTCGGTGATATCTCTACTCTACATGCCGAGAAATGCCCACGTTTGATCGGGAGTTACATCTATAATGCTGGAGATAACTGCTGCACTACGAAGTTCCTGCAGAATGATGGGTCACTTTCAACTGCGTCTTGTCAACTATTCCACATCATCCCGATAAATCCCTGTGCAAGTTTTCTAGACTTAATAGACAAATCCCCCACCTTCCGTCTTGGGCTGTAATTATTTAGTTAACTGCATACCGTGTCTAAATTCACTATCGCATTTGCGTTTTCAATATCAGCTCCTATGTACTGTCCAGTGTCCACTGTATCCAGGATGAGCCCGTGACTAACCGGCTAGAATGCAGGGTCAGAAGTTAGAACATCCAGCAGCTCTTGCTCAGCTTTTGCCCGGGGAGGAATCTGTAATTGACATGTCATGAAAAGCCCGTGCCCTGCGTTCAGCGTTCCCGAGTCGACCAGCCGGTTCCAGATCAGCGGCTAAGGTCGAGTGGATTTTCTGGGGTCAAACGACCCGACATGTTCGAAGTTCGAACTTGACCAGAAATGGCTGTGGCGAATGTCAGGCGGACGAAAGGCTTGGCCGTCACTGGCCACACCCGTCAGGCTGTCATCCATTATTGCCTGGGCCGGGCCTAACCTGCTCTCCGCAAAATGACAAAAAGATCATCATGAGCTTTAGTTTCCTGGGTTAGTTAATACCTCGTAATAGTTGCTAGTGGCCGAAAGGGATGTCGCGAAGCGGCAATAACCTTTGCCCACCATCGAAACAGTTGTAACATTGCCTAACCGCTGCACTGCCGTCATTGGTTGAATGACTGCTACCCTCGGCCCAAAGCCAACCTAAAAAAGTCATGGATGCCTGTGCTGTATGGATACTATGGAACCGGAACACCCCCTCAACCGACCGCTGTCGTCATTCTCCTCCGTACTCCGGGTTTCCTTCATCTTTTTACAAAGCCCCACAATTTAGTGCATTATCGACAAAGGAAGGGGAGTTCTTGTAAAATGAAAATGCGAGAATTGGGCGTCAAGAATTTATCTCCCCGAATTGCCACTAAAATGACATTGACCACACTGAAGTTTGAACGGGTTATGTAATAGAAGTAAGCTCCCGCTAGGCCTGGCTGCAAGCAAGTTCCATTATGGGGACCCTTTTCCAGACGGCTGAGGTCACTAGCCGAATAACCTCCGCGTCTCCCCGCGATCTGGGCAGCCTCTAACCAAGACCAGGGAAAAAGTGAAGAATCGAGATGTGGTGACTTCATTGCGCGTCATTCCAGTTGCCCGTGGATTAATGGGCGCCCCTGTATGGTTTCTATGGGTTGCATGTACTTGGGAGAAGTATCTTATGTAATTCTTCTGAAGCACTGTAAAAGTCGAGAAATGCCCAGCGACCGACGATAGTACTTCTGTTTATCGTTCAACGATCCTGCAGAAACGCCGTATCAAACCGCATTTCTCTTACCTTTGTCTGGCCCGACGGGGAAAATTGCAATACCGCGTCTACCCCTGCATTTTTTTGCAATTATATCCCTCAATCTACTAGCTGCGCTCTCGGCCCCCTAATTCGTCGGGGTGCAAACGGTTCCGTATCCATTTCGTGTCCACATCTGGGGTTCGGGACAACTCGGACTCTCATCTTGAAGCATTTCGTCGCGCCCACGGAAACCTCCATAGCCACCTCAGCTCGGTCATCAGCCCCGACATCTTCCGTGGAACTGTGGAGAAAACACATGGGATTTGAGGACTAGAACGTCTGCATTTAAAAGAATGTCCGCGATGAAGCCCTCTGCTGGGAAGACTCATATACCCCCTGTTCGCCCAACTTCCCCAGGACCTTTGGAATCAGATTTCGTTCGACAACAAATCGCAAAACAACGCAACAACAACTACCATTCGTCTTCACTCAGAAACATGGTTGCCACATCAGTTAACCGCACTGCCTTACACCCTGGTGGTGTCCAGTACGTCTCCCTTCCTCCCACCTTATCGTCTATAGGTGTATCATCAGGCTGGCAGTGCTCGTTGATGTTACGATGTCACTATCTCGTCGCACTTTGAAAAAGGTTGACTAACCAGAGCACCTTTTCTCTATATAGGCCCGGCAGAGGACACACCGAGTTGGAGGAGGAACTTCACGAGACTGCGCACATTGACTATGACCGTGTCGCAATTGTAAGAAAGCACCTTCTCTTATCTCGCATGGACGTCGAAGACCATGTTGTCATAATGGTCTTAGGAATGTCTTTGGCAGATCATTCCGCTAACAGAATAACCCTGCCATAGATCGCAAACCCTGCCGTCGCTGCCCTTTACGAAGATGCCCTCGTCTACGAGACAGGAACCGCCATCACATCCAGCGGAGCTTTGACCGCATACTCGGGCGCCAAAACCGGTCGCTCTCCTTCAGACAAGCGTATCGTCCGTGAGGAATCGTCAGAGAAGGATGTTTGGTGGGGACCTGTCAACAAGCCTATGACTCCTGATGTAAGTGCTATGCATTTCCTTTGTGCTTGAGCAACGATGGGACGTTTAATTCCCGACCCTCTATTTGCCCTTGCAGCGGCCCACCCTGGCTCTGCTGGAACCCCTTGCATATGCATCAGTCAAGCTTTTTTGGCAGTCCATTTGTGCAACTTGCCATACCCGACTTTTTGTTTCCCACAGTGAGGCATTTTCCTCATTCTACCGCTTCCATGAGGGATTTTCCTCTCGTGTTGTGTTTCCTGAGGGAATCGCTTGGGGTGATCGAAAAGAGTCTCGTGTCCCACTTGCTCTCTCCGCATTCCCCGCTCGTTGCTCAAACATCATCACGTGCTATGACGTCACAGACGGCTAACCCACTTACCAGGTCTGGCGCATCAACCGTGAGCGTGCCGTCGACTACCTCAACACTCGCAACCGCATCTACGTTATCGATGGTTTCGCTGGCTGGGATGAGAGATACCGCATCAGCGTCCGTGTTGTCTGCGCTCGTGCCTACCATGCCCTCTTCATGCGCAACATGCTTATTCGCCCCTCGCGCGAGGAGCTCGAGCACTTCCACCCTGACTATGTCATCTACAACGCCGGTTCGTTCCCTGCCAACCGTTTCACTGAGGGTATGACCTCCGCCACCTCCGTCGCCATCAACTTCGCCGAGAAGGAAATGGTCATCCTTGGTACTGAGTACGCCGGTGAGATGAAGAAGGGTGTCTTCACCATTCTCTTCTACGAGATGCCCGTCAAGCACAACGTCTTGACTCTCCACTCCTCCGCCAACCAGGGCAAGGACGGTGACGTCACTGTTTTCTTCGGTCTTTCGGGAACTGGCAAGACTACTCTCTCTGCCGACCCCAAGCGTGCCCTGATCGGTGACGACGAGCACTGCTGGACTGACCGCGGTGTCTTCAACATCGAGGGTGGCTGCTACGCCAAGTGCATCGGTCTCTCTGCCGAGAAGGAGCCCGACATTTTCAACGCCATCCGCTTCGGATCCGTCTTGGAGAACGTTGTCTTCGACCCCGTCAGCCGTGTCGTTGACTACGATGACTCCACCCTCACGGAGAACACCCGCTGCGCCTACCCCATCGAGTACATCGAGAACGCCAAGATTCCCTGCGTCAGCGACGGCCACCCTAAGAACATCATCCTTCTTACCTGCGACGCCCGCGGTGTCCTTCCTCCCATCTCCAAGCTCACCACCGAGCAGACCATGTTCCACTTCATCTCCGGTTACACCTCCAAGATGGCTGGTACCGAGGACGGTGTCACCGAGCCCCAGGCCACCTTCTCCTCCTGCTTCGCTCAGCCCTTCTTGGCCCTCCACCCCATGCGCTACGCCCGCATGTTGGCCGACAAGATCTCCGAGCACAAGGCCAACGCCTGGTTGCTCAACACCGGTTGGGTTGGCGCTGGCGCCACCACTGGCGGCAAGCGCTGCCCATTGAAGTACACCCGTGCCATCCTCGACGCCATCCACAGCGGCGAGCTCGCCAACGTCGAGTACGAGACCTACGACGTCTTCAACCTCCACGTCCCCAAGACCTGCCCTGGCGTTCCCGACGAGCTCCTGAACCCCAAGAGCAGCTGGACCGCCTCCACCAGCTTCAAGGACGAGGTCAACAAGCTCGCCAAGCTCTTCAACGAGAACTTCCAGAAGTACTCGGATGAGGCTACCAAGGAGGTGATCGCGGCCGGTCCCGTCGTCGCCGAGTAAAACCAAAAAGAACATTTTGCTCGCGTTGATATTTCCTTGTCCAGTTTGATTCCCAATTTTCCTTTCTTATGACCATTGCATGGCGTGCTGTGTTTTCTGCTTTTTTCTGGCTGTTACAGTTGGATCTGTACCCTCGCCGGGTCTTCGCTTGCAAGGTGCAAGTTGATGGATGTCATACCATACCACCGTTGTTTCTGCTTTTGATATTTGTTTCGGCTGAATCCTTTTTTTGTTCGCGTCCTTGGATCATACCTATGTGTTAATCCGTGGCTCTCTTGTGCCAGTCACTGATGGATGTAATCATCTACTCGGTCCGTCTCGGACGAGAAAAAGTGGAATAGTAAGGATATATAGCTGAATCAAGACTTAGATCGTTCAAAATCTTTCTTCCTGCAATTCTCATGTAACAATAACTTAGATGGAAACACTTACCAACCTCATCAGATTGATTTATCAAGGACACTTACTGTAAGCTGACCTTCGCTTCACGGTCGCATGGTATATGGATACCACCAAGACAAAAAAAGACAAAAGAGAAGAAGTTCCCCTAGTCAGGTAGGAAGGGGTGTTGGAAGTAGAATCCCCCACGAATAAATAGAGAAAAAAAAAAAAAAAAAGGATTGCCATCCCACAACACGCTGAGACTATAAATGAGTAACTGCGGTCACCGGTGTACACAAGTAGCTTAGTTTCAAACCTCCAAAAAAGGCAAGTCCCCAAAATAACCTAGGGCCAGCAACAAGATCTACAACCGTACAACGCATTGTCAGTGAGCAGTGAGCACATTCTGATTTGCCCCGGAAGACAGTCTTCCGGGAAAGGCCCAGCGGACACCCTTGTTCATCAGTTTGTTTCGCTTTTCTTCCATGTTGGGATAATGGATTCGGATTAACCATGATTTTAAGGTAAAGTTCATTAGTTGCAATGCATGCGACGGGAGGAAGGTGGGAGTTGGTCGAATGCAACTTGATTTCGAAATACTTGACTTTTTTACTCCCGACTAGTTAACTAAGGTAAGTTGGTAATAATGGTATGATCCCGCGGAGAAGCTCCTGGGCGAGAGAGTTTACTTCGTATAGAGAGTAACTCTGGGTAGCACTGAAATTATTTGCCACGGAAAGACGGGTGGAAGCTCACCAATTTTGGTCGCTGCATAGCTGGCAGTCATCTGAACCGTCAGCCGCCGAAGCACCGTGTCAACATGGTGCTGGATTGTCTACGATGCCAGGCGTTTGTCGATTCATAATATTAGGGTTGTATAGCCGACAGTTCTATATTGGCCCGAGGCATGCCTAGGATGAATGGCGGAAGCGGAAAGCGGAAAGCGGAAAGCATAATACACCCACCGTCCTGGATGCTTAGTTAGCCGCAGGCGAAGGGCGCACTCCGCACAGTAAGTACACAGCGTCTATGCAGTCAGATACCTCTGAGTATCAACTCGGGATGAGTACTCCGTAGTCCTATGCATTCCGTTCATTGACGTGGGATGTAGCATGTCGACAGCGTGGGATGCCAAGTATTACCGCTACAACGCCAGTGTCAACTAGAGTTCACTTATTGTTAGAAACGGTGGCTATCGACCATGGTGATGATGACACCCAAGACGGTGATTGGTGATCGGAGGTCCGACACGGAACTAGGTAAATCACGGATGTTCCGACGGCCGCCCGACGAGGTTCCGCTGCTAATGAGATTGGCGCATCCAAGGTCCTGTTTTAGTGAAGGTTCCTACAGCTTTTTAGCTTGCATAGAAACCAATTCATTGTATGGCGACTTTGAAAGTGCCGAATATCGCCATTGCTATACACGGTTCGGAGCAGACGTGTTGAGTACAAGATCAATTGAATGCCTTATATGAAAAGAAGCATTCGATATATGTATGTATCACTACTTAGCTAACGGTCTAGTGATGGTCTCTCGCTAGCAAAGCCGAGGATGAAATGCCATGCCTTGTTTAGTAAAGGCGCCTGTATTCTAGCGCATCAGTAGTTCAACAACTTCACGTACCGTGTGAGACAACCGTGCATGCTCCTACTTGGACCTTGGAGTGTTTACCGAACATGCTCGGGCCTCGAAACGGTACTCGACCTGCTAACCGAAGAGAACTTCCGTCTGGCTCGAAGAAATTGATTTTGTTGAATCGATTGAGTTCGTTGAATCCTGCTTAGTGATCGTCATTTCCAAAGACTAAGGTAGAGTACGATCCTTCGGGGAACTCTCTGGAAGTATGTTCAATGTTGCCGATGGATGAACCCGAACAGCAATAAAGACCCCTAAGCCTCGGAAATGGAGATAGAGAAGTCTCCACACCATAGTGTAGTTAGCTCGGCTCGTGTCTCTTTGCTGTACCCTTTTACAGTAGATTGACGTGATACTTCCCGCGTGTTGAGATGTGTCAACCAAGTATGTCAGGATCGATCTATGATAAGGATTCCAAGTTCGAGGAAATAATGCCGGTGTCTGCACTTGATTCAGGACAGCGCAACCGAGTATCTTAACCACGTTAGCTGGGCCAAAATCTTATTGAGAGGCAGACACCGTCGGACCTCACCTACTCCGTAGTACGTCACATCGTCGAATAGAACAAGCTTTCGTTGGGTGTGCGCGTTGGTGGGTTCCCCCTCACTAAGAGTGATTCCGTCCAAATTGCTGCTCCCTTTTGTTTTGGATCATGCGTTCTTCATTTCCATAACTGAGCAAGGAATTGGTTGAATCATGATGCTTTGCATGAACGTCCACAGGAAACAATGGATGTTCTACTCCTTACTCCGGACTGTGAATTCTGTAATCGCCGAGAGCCGATTGGAGGATGAGATAGTCACCACAAGGACTAACCGTTTGTATAGATTGTCCTCGGATCCCGTCCCGAAAGACACGGACGCGGAAGAATCTTATTCAGCCCGTACCGCCATGAATGAGACTCCTAACTGGTCCGGAGCATCCCTGAGGCTGGCGGTGAATATAATATCAATTTCTCCCTTGTTGACTGATGTACCCGTAGGGTCCTGTCCACTTGCGCACGCTCAATTCGTGGGGCTTGCATTGAAGTGGGCGGTCTGGAATAGTCGATTCTCGACCGGTTGGCGAGTCGGTACGTTTGATTCCCCTTGTTAGGAAGAGTGTGTCGCAAGGCGTACCGGGTTAGTCTTCCCCTGCTGAAGCTGAACTCGCTTTCGCCCAGCCGGACTGATATCCTCGGGTGAGTTCGGGCGGAAGGAGAGGTCACTGCAACACGGTCCAAAGTATGTCCGAAAGCAGGTCCGGAGAAACACATAGAATAAATCGACCGATCGAATCCAAAGACGACGAAATTGATCCAGTTCGAATCGGAGTGTTGCCTCCCTGAGCGCTCAATTGTGAATATGCTCTCTTCAACATAGACATCCACAACAGCTAAACGGAGTGCATCGGGAAGATGGACACGGGTTCCCGGTCGGTTCTCGTCGAGGCCCAAAGGAGTTAAGTGCCACATATCGGGTCCCGATGGGGCTAACCCAAGGCAGACTAGAGTGGTGAGACAAAAGAACCAACGAATTGCCCCGCCTGCCATCCAATGACGTGGGTGGGTCAGACCCAAGGACCAAGCCTCAAGGTCAATGAAATGAATCCAGTAGTCTGGACTCTGGAGTACCTAGCATGATCAAGACGGGAGGAATGTCACTAGCCTAGAGAAAAAGGAGGGAGATCGATATTCTGTGGCATTCTCTTACCATTCAGAATTGTGCCAGTACCCGACTACTGTGAAATCGCAATGCTGAGAAACCGGTTCATCCCTACTGGCACCTGATACCCCGCATTTTCAGCAAGAAGCTCCGTAGCGCCCAGCACCAACGCAGATTGTCGCTGAGCTGTGAGCTGTCCTAAAAATGAGAAAAAGAAAAGATGCTCCAGTGCAGTTCAGTTAACTATCTGTGCACATTCGTATGAAGCACTGTTAGCCACTTACTCATTTTCACTCGAGACAGTATCAAAGACAGCCACAGCTAATCTAGGCAAATGATGACATTGAGGAGTCGAGACTCGGGTACTTAGCAATGACCAGCAAAATTGTACACAGTACGGAGTACTCCGTAGCAATCTCAAAATCGTGGATTGGTCCCACAGTCTCAGCTTTCTTTCATCACATTTGGCCAAAGCTGGAACCCCTTCGTGTCCGCTGGATCTTCCCACCCCGCTGGTCGTGGGTGGTGGGGAAAGAACACAAAAGCGACCATTCCAAGAATAACGATACCTAGGAAAAGTACAAAGTACGAGCGATTATCGCCAGAAACACAGCAAGAGCCACTGACAAGTTCCGCCCATCGCCCTTTCCGATCTTGGCCCACGAAACTCTGTCCAGACACTCCCGTGCCGTCCGCTCTTTCCGCGTCACGGACACGGACCCATCTAGTACATGATGGGAATCATTGGAAAAGTGACGCCAGTCGCTGTTGAGGATTAGGTAACTCACCTCCTTCCCCATTCCCCATTGTCATCCCCAGCTTCTCTGTCTTCCCTGGCGCTTAGCCGTCGGCTTGATTGAGATTAATCCGGAGTTGATCTTCGGAAATCTCGCTACCGGTTCATCCTCTGAGCCGATACAAAGAGACGAGGATAAATAAAAAGGCTGCTGCCTCCCCCCTCCCCCAGATATCGTGATCGTGACAGAGTCCCATCTATCTATATACAAACACAACCAGAGAGTTTGACTCGACTTGTTCTGCATTCGCCCCGCATTCTGTAAACCCTCGTGCTCCTCCAAGGCAACATCTCTCATCTGAGTGGTTGCCTTCCGTCGTGTGATCTGGTACTGGTCCAGGATCGCAAGAGCTTGGATCCTCGGGTCCCCTGTGGCAGCAACCAAACACCTCGTCTTCCCCTCTTTTGACTCTCCTGTTCTTTTTCGTTTGTTTTCCCCTCTCCTCTTCGCCTCGATACTCCTCATTCTCCTCATCGCTTACGAATTTGCTGTGTTGAGCGCAGCGTCTTGCGATCGTTTCTCCTCATCGGCCTGTACTCCGTGTTGACCATATACGTCATCAGGTGGCAGATAAATTGTTCAGTTAAAGCCGTCAACGTCGGTGCCGCAGCTACTCCAAACTTCCCCAACTCGGATTCAGTCCTCGACGATAAATTGGTAAGTGGATGTTAATCCTCGTCCGGTGCTAGAATTGCTGTCCTCCTTAATCTTTAGCAGAGACGCTCTTAACAGAAGGGGATTTAGTCGCTAACTCTGGCTCCCGACCGTTGATAGATCTGGTTAGAAGATTGTTTCAATATCAACACCATGGCATCCAATTCTGTCAAAGATTCCGCCGGCAACGCCGCTGCGAATGCCAAAGAAGCTACCAAGACTGCCATTGAGAACCCCTCCAAAGCGACAGCGGACCTTTTGCACCACCCATGGACTCGCGCTGCTCTGCCCTTCGTCAATGGTGGTCTGGCAGGCATGACTGCCACAGTTGTAATCCAGCCCATCGACATGATCAAGGTGCGCTTGCAATTGGCCGGTGAGGGTGTGCGTACCGGTCCTCGTCCGTCTGCGTTTGGGGTGGCACGCGATATCATCGCCTCAGGAAAGGTCCTGGACCTCTACACTGGTTTGTCGGCTGGTCTCCTTCGACAGGCCGTTTACACCACAGCACGCCTGGGATTCTTCGATACGTTCATGAAAACGCTCAACAAGCGGGCCGAATCCAACGGCACCAAGGTGTCCTTTGGGGAGCGTGCTGCTGCTGGACTGACTGCTGGTGGTATTGCCGCGATGGTCGGAAACCCTGCCGACCTCGCCCTCATTCGCATGCAGTCGGATGGTCTGAAGCCCCCAGAGGCTCGCGCCAACTACCGTTCCGTCATTGATGCTCTTTCGCGCATTACCAAGGCCGAGGGCATCGGCGCCCTCTGGGCCGGCGCTTTCCCAACAGTCGTGCGTGCCATGGCCCTCAACTTTGGCCAATTGACCTTCTTCTCCGAATCCAAAGCGCAGTTGAAGGCGCACACGAACCTCTCTCCCCAGAACCAGACCTTTGCTGCTTCCGCCATCGCCGGTTTCTTTGCCAGTTTCCTGTCGCTGCCCTTCGATTTCATCAAGACTCGTCTGCAGAAGCAACAGAGAGACCCTAAGACTGGCGAGCTGCCATACAAGGGCCTGTTTGACTGCGCTCGCAAGGTCGTCCGCGATGAGGGTTGGTTGAGATTTTACCGCGGGTTCGGAACATACTACGTGCGGATCGCTCCCCACGCGTTGGTCTCCCCACCCCCCACTTAACACGCTGCATCGCTAACCCCACTGATCTGACAGAATGGTGACCCTCATTGTGGCGGACTACCTCAACTTCCTCACCAAGTAAACTACAGAGCATTTGAATGCTTAAAATGACGCCCGTCTTTGGGCACTCGTCAGGGTTGCGGCGACAGAACCTCCCAACCCTTCTCTGGAACGGCCCTCTCGATCGTGGGCCGTCCCTGACCAACTGGTGATTCCATGCGTTTATGCGAGCTGACTAGCTGCTATTGTCGAAAAGAAGCAGCGACGTGCAAAGATACCATGGCTATGTGCGAAGTATTCTTATGGTCTCATGCTTATACGATCCATATAGATTCGTTGATCCCCGACGTGTTTGTCAGATGAAATCTCAACAAAAAGCAGGACCGTCTTAGTCGGGGAAGTTTTTTTTTTTTTTTTTTTTTTTTTTTTTTTTTGACCAACACCCGGCTCATGGACTCTCTCGCCTGCTACTGGGAAGTTACCGAGACAGACTGAAGGTCCATGACATTGTCTCTCGAGGAAGGAATGAATTCACGACAAGACGGAGCCTTAATCTTGTTGCCGGCGGATACCCTTGTCTTTCTCCCTTGTGTTTACGTTATTGATGTGGACTTAGCGGTTCGTCCAGCATAGACTGGATAAATTCCTGATTTTTCGATCAATTGCCGCCTCTTCCGTTTCTGCGTTTCGCAATCTGATTTGACTCTCCACCTTTTCCACTACCCGGAGATGTGCGACTTTCTTTGTTCTGTGCTCATTTGATGTTCTGAAGTCGCTATACCCAGTATCTATATACCCATACCCTTGAAGCAACTATAGGTCAGTGGTTGTTGGGCGAGTGTTGATAAGAGAGGTATTGTTCATAAACTTCAGGTCAATACAAAAATATTCAAAAAATTCGAAAAGCATCGATTGTTGCATGGATATCAAGAACGGATAGGAAAGGGAATAATAATGCAACTTTCCCACAGCCCGAAGAAACGGACAAGATAGATTTCAGCGATTTGAGAAACAGCCATCAGATCGACTGGGTTACTCCTCATCCTAGTCATCATCATCCGTGCTTAAACCTCGCGTCATGGCCCGTTCGGATTTGATCCGCACTTGCTCGCTCTGCTGTCCATGCCTTGCACGGACAGCTCGATGAGAATCCTCCTCGACATCGGATTCGTCATCTACCTGCTCGCCATCATCATCATCATCATCCCCACTCGCACCTTCATCCCCGCTGGCGACAGTGAATCCACTCTTCCGTCCTCCCTTGGTCCGTCTCCGGCGACTCTCCTCCGCATCGGAGTCATCCTCCGCCTCGCGCTGCTCGGCCGCTTGCGCCCTGCGCACGCGACGAAGAAGCACGGGATCACTGCGCAGATCATCCGCGGTCAAATTCGTCGAGCACACGGGACATTTCACGCATCGGACACGTCGGTGGCGACTTCCCGCCGGCGCGGGCAGCGTCGTCTGGCTCTGGGCGATCATGTCGAAGATGGCCTGGCGCTCGAAGCTGTGCGGGCATTTCGTGCTGGTCACCGGATCGACGTACATGAGCAGCGTCAGGGGACATTTGAGGGAGATGCGTTCGCTCTCGATGGCGATGTCGTCCGAGTCAGCGGGGGATGCGGCGCGCTTGTTGCGGCGCGTGCGCTGGGAGGCCGACGTGGCTGCGGATGCGGCGCTGGGGTCTTCGAGGTGGGCGAACCAGGTCGAGGAGTGTGGGAGAGGCGGGATGTCGTCGCCTGGGTGTTTGGCGTCGTGGACGATGCGGTAGAAGCCGATGTATGCGTTGTTGGTGGAGTACCTTTTTTTGTTTGTTCATTAGGGGTCAGCGAGGCATGAAGGTAAAAATAACCATGGAACTCGTGCTGTAGCAAAAAAAAGAAAGGATTGATCTTTCAATAAACGTGACGAAACTCACCTCTGCGTCAACGAAAGCCCTTGCCATTGCTCGACATGGCCAGCGAGCCTCTCATCCAACTTCCGACTCGGCGGGTTCGCGTGATGCGCCTCTCGTGCCTCCCTCTCCGGCGTAGCTTCGAAGTCATCGTCATTCTCATCCTCGCCGCCTTCATCTTCATCCATCTCCTCCGCGTCCTGCCGCCTTCCCCGTCGCGAAGCCCGCTGTCGCTGTCGTTCCTTCTGACTCCGCTCCGCGCCCTGCGCCTCTGCCTCCCTGCCCAACTCCGTAATCGCAACCGTAAGCCCCTCGACCTTAACCTCCGCATCCAAAACACCACGCATGGATGCCTCCAACCTCTCCGTAACGGCATTCACCTGCTCCTCCGTCCGTGCTAGCTTTCGCGCCTCCTCGTCATTGTCGCCACCTCCGTCATCATCGTTCTCATCGTTCGCGTTTCCGTCGCCTTCCTCTGCAAATTGACAAGGGATCAGCATTTATCATTATAACCCAGCATCACCAATTGCCCTTGTTATAATTAAAATTCCGGTAGCCAGAAGTTTTTATTTACCATTACTCCCCCTCCTCTGCTGCCTCTTCCGCTTCTGATACCTGACTGTCGCATCGGTGAGCCGCTCGTTCACCTCTCCGGCGGAATCGGTGAGTTTCTCCGACGCATGCTGCAAGTGCGTCCTGAGATGTCGCAGGTGGTGCGACTGGAGGAGGTTCGTGAGGGCGCGTTGGCCGGCGTCGTTGAGCGGGGCCGTGGGCGGTTGGTATTCCGGGAGCGCTGGGGGGCGGGCTTGGGATGATCGTGCGTCGCCGCGTTCTCGGTGGTGATGGGAGCGGCGGCGCGAAGAGGCTTCGGGGGTTGCGGAGAGCATTGGATGTGGCTATGGAACGGGTGTTATTTCTCTTCTTCTCCGTAGAGGTAGGTAGGTTGGGAGAATTGAGTGAGTGGGATGAAGCTCTCAGAACAAAGGGAGGATGGACTTGGGTTTTAAGCCGTGGGTTGAGTGACGACTTGGTCGCTCGAATAAATTGACGGCTTGAACCTCATGAGATGATCGGTCCAGACTTGCCTCCGATTGGGAACTGAATGTTGATTCAACTTTGAATAGTATGGTTTTGCAGGTTGATAAGGACGATGAATTCATTCAACGGTTATCGCAACACGCGACGCGACTGCGCTAGTCCAGTTTAAGACACATTGACGGATCCGGGCGCCTCAGGTGTCTAGACTCTAACTAGAAGCCTACGACAAGATGGACTAATTCTTAGATCACTGGAGAGTTTTAAGGTAGGTGGCTACTCTTTCCCCGCATTTTGTGGAGGATTACCGCAGGAAAGATGGTAAAGCGACGACCAACTGCCGAGCCTGTCCAAAATGAACCTGTAGTATTCATACTGATGGCTTCAAACCAAGAAAGCTTTCTACGTAGAATACAAGCGAAAAACAATAATATGCTCCATGTCAACATAAGAAGAAGAATGGATCCGCCCAACACAAAGTCTCGGTGTCAATACACCAAGTCGAGTTGCTCCAACGCTAGAGCAGAAGCAGAATGAATGATTTCTGGTATTAGAAGCCGCCGGGCTTAAACTTTATAGAAACAGAAAGCGTGGTAGAAGCCTGCCGTCACATCAGCCTTTATGCGTCTTCATAGGAGAATACAAGTACTTACTCGCCGCCTCCTTCTCCTCCTCAGTCATCAGCAATGGTCCACCACCACGTTCCCTGACTCCCATACGCTCACTCAGAGGACCAAGCTCTGGATCATCTTTCTCATCCCGCCAGACTTCCAAGAAAGGCTTGCGATATTGGAGTTCGAGATTGTAGTCCTCAGTTAGCCTATGGGTGTGGTCAGCTATATTGAAGTCGTAGCGTTGTAGTCAGTGGACGGAGGATACTCACGCTCGGAAAGCTTCCCAGGGAACAACATATTCCGGAACCTCCTCGACAGCCTCCTGCATGAAGTAGCTATATTTCCATCCGAAGGGTGGTCGAAAGACTCCATCTTCTGGGGTAGGGCCGTGGAATTTCACACGATAGATGCTGTTTCCCCACTCGGGGAAATTTTCATCCTCCTCAACTTCGCCATCTTCAGGAGCCTCAGCCTCTTGCGTTTTGGCAGCCTCGCGCTCCTTACGCTTCTTGTGGAATTCCACCACCTTCGCGCTGATAACATCGGAGTTAGGGCCCACACCTAAAAACCGACCGCCTTTCTTCAAGCTCCCAGCAACATTGCGGAGCATTTGTCGTGTCTTCTCTTCGCTTTCGAAGGCGTAATGCATGGTGAACATGGTGGCTACTACATCAAAGCCACCTCCGCCCCATCTAGAGCTCATAACGGATCCTCCAGGTCCGACGTTGGGATCGATACCAACCTGTTGAATAATGCGGACGTCGCCCAGCCACTCTCCGAAGCAGTCCTTGGGCCAAAACTCAGCGTGAAAGAGAGGGTGGCGACCACGTCCTCGTGGGCCACGGCCTGACCGCATGGCGTTATACCGATCGCGAGCTTGGTCAATGGAAATCTCTGCTGGATCGAGTCCAACGTAAAGGTCCACTGGCTGCGGAGCTTGCTGCCATTTGCCCAAGTCACCTCCTTTCCCGCAACCGAGATCGACCACCAAGAGCCGCTTCTCTTCCGTTTGAGGAGGCGCCGTGTCGTCTGCCCAATCCTTGCTGCCAGTATGCCTCGACAAGAATTCCTCGTCCGGGGAGAACTTTTGAATGAGTGTACTCTTGATCCAATTATTGAAACTGCGCAATCCTTTGATTTTACTCTCTGTCCTGCGCCAATCTCTTCCTCTTTCAGGAACGGCATTGTAGTGCTGACGAACGACATCTGCCACGCCACGGTCCCGGAGAGCTCGTTGCGCATCCGCCTCTTGAGCGCGCTCTCTCT
The DNA here is from genome assembly GCA_027569715.1 of Hamigera avellanea. NCBI lineage: Eukaryota > Fungi > Ascomycota > Eurotiomycetes > Eurotiales > Aspergillaceae > Hamigera > Hamigera avellanea. Next base: position 89,985 of record JAPDKU010000090.1, read on the forward strand.
CTTCCTGTCTCCGTCTCAAGGTTTCGCGATCCACGATACCCATGCGAGCACCACCACCAGGCCGTTTCCTCTGACGACTCTGTTCTTCAGGCGTAGGAGATCTTCGTGGAGGAAGGGGAGAAGGTGACCTTCTCCTGTCGCGTTGGGCGGATTGATCAGTAGGGCTCCGTGAGCGATCGCGTCGCGAGTATGCCGATGGTGGTGTTCTGCCCCGTTTCCTAAGTTTTTGATGACGCTCCTCAAGGCGCTTCCGCTTGGAAATCGGGCGATCTGGACCAGGTCTTTGGTTCTCGGCTGCGGTCTCCTCCTCAGTCGCCTTTCTCTTTTTTTCGGTGGGCGATCCATTCTGATCATGAGCCGTCCCTGGTGACGCATTGGTACCGTTCCTCTCTGTGTTGACTCCAGCACTCTCCCTAGCTGGCCGAGAAGCCTCCGAGCTGTGTTGGGTGTCCATTGTTCTGGAAATGGCAGGTTTCGCGTTCGAGTCCTTGGTCTGAGATAGTGCTGAGGTTTTGGACACAGGTTTCGAAGAGCTTGTGGGGGCTTCTCCAGTGTTCGGAATTCCGGCAGCCAATGGCTCAGTAGGTAACGGAGCAGGAGGAGGATCTTGAGGTCGGTATTGTTCAGGTGACAAAATATTAGTCGACGCCGTATCTGCCTTTGGATGCTCCGAATGATTTTGGGGAAGGATTGTGGGCACAGTATCTCGTGCACCTCTCTCAGATTTCAAGAGGGGGTCATTCGAAGGCTAGTGTAGTTGAATGAAAAGTCAGTCAAGGTGAAATTAAGCTCCGTTTAGTTAAGATGAGGCAAAATTGTGAACCATATTGGTGACTTGGTGTGACAACGGATCCCCCAAACAAGGCTAAGAGAGACGCCAGGCACCACACGCTATGAAATTCAAGAACTAGAATAGGCCGAAAGAAGTCAAAAACAAGGCACCTACCAAATCCTCGGCAATTCGATGCGCCTGCGACTCAATTCTCGGCTGGGCCTCCGATTTGACGAGCGGAGATGAAGCGGCGGACAGCGGCTCTTCGGGGGCGCGGTGAAGCTGCTCAGAGCGGGCCTGATAGCGCTCTCCCGAGCGATCCCAGATGTCCCGTGCGGGATCATACATGCCGACGGACGCACGCCGGTCTTCCTCTGGCGACTTCTCAACCATAACGGGGGATGAAGGAGGTTTTTATCCCTCCGGTCTGCCAGGCCATGGTCTTTCTTGGAAGACAGATGGCCTGTCTGCATGCGGTGCTTCCTGCCGTACTCTCTCTGAGCCTCAGGCCGTCAATTCCCTGGTTGAGCCTAGCGCCTGCCGTGTCTCGCCTTTCCGCATCCGGGACGATCAGCAGTTGAACCTGTTTATCATCGATAACAAAACTGCCATACAATGCATTGTCATCTATCACTTCGGGGCCTCGATATAGACTACCAGATAGAGAGTCTGACATGTAAAGTGTCAACATCACACAACATCTGTCCTAACATACCCGCATCAAGGGGGAAGGGAGTAGGTAAATAATTGAGATCGTCTCACATCTTCGCTAGTAACTATACACACATCAAGGCCAATATGGGGTATATAATTTGATTAAGATAGTCGTATGACCTATGATATCCCTCGACGCCGCGCTTGCAATCATGACCATGCAAAAAACCACCAAAAGTGTGGATAAGACAAACAAACCACGAGAATGTGTGCAAACACGAAGCTCACTGTTTGGGAGCAGTCGACTTAGTTCTCTTTGGGGACCTGACAGTCAACACCTGTCTCATCCGCCGAAGCTTGGCCCACCATTCTTTATCGCTGGCTTTCTGGGCCTTCTCGTCCACAACTGATCCATCTATTGATTCCGTATCCACGTCAGCCCTTAGGGTGTCCATGGACGCCGTAGATCTGATGTGCCTGCGATGCTTCACCCTAATGGCCTGAGCCAAGAGCTCCCAGCCGCTGCGCAGTTCCTCAGGCTTCTCTGTTGATTTGCCTGTTCCACTCTGCGCTTGCCCATTTATCCATGGGCAATATTCCATGTGCTCGTTAGCGACCTCCAAGCTATTGTAGACGGTGACGTCGCCGTTATCCTTCGGTTTGTACATCCATAGACCCAATCGTCGAAAGCATGCAGAACAGCCTGCCAGGCCAGCAGTTCCATCCGACACCATATCCCAACCGAAGAATGCCAGTGCAAAAGCTGCTCGATTTATCGTCAAGTCATTTTGAGGGGTTGGCGTGGTGCCATTTTCTTGATCCTCCCCGGCAGGTGCGGTCTCCAACTCCGACCGCTCTACATGCTCAGCAGGGTCCTGGAAAACTTCGCCTGGTAGCATTTTGATAATGCCTTCCATGTCAAATCCTTCCGGGGTCTCAACAATTTCCTCGGCCGGCAGCTTGTCTCCCATTTTGGCAAGGTTCAGATAGCGCTTCTGGAAATTGGAGATGGCAACATCAGGATTGGTCAATGGCAAACGATGTATCGTAGCTATTGTAAATGTCAGCCAGTAGATTAACGTGGATATAGATTAGAGGCATACAATCGCAGCCCTTGCCACGCCACGGGCAGTTACCTCCATGTCCCTCAATCAGTAGCCGGGCATATTCCTCCACAAGCTTGGCCCCTAACTATTGATTAGCATTCAATTGCAATAGGAAGCCGTAAGCGCCAGTACATACGGACTTCCTTCCTCTCCTGCACTTTCTCGCTATCGTAACCATCCAATTCATCGATCTCGTCCGGCAACTTCACGACCACGGAGCCGCCACAACCCCCAACGCAGGTTACTCGCATCACATCTGTACAAATCCAACCGCGCTTGGCCCATGCCACCTCGTTAACCGCGGCCGGCTTTGGTGACCATCTATCCACCCGACGGAACGTCTCTAGACGCTCGAGGAACCGTTCGCGATCCCATGGCACGAAGCTGGGACGTGTTATCGATGACGCCGACGAAGCTCGAGAACTGCCTTTTGCGACCTTTCTAATTGTATCATGGACACCGGCCAAGTCCGAATCCCCTCCGCTCAGGCGCACTTTCTTGACAGACAGGTTCGCGGAGGTGCGCTCCGGCGCGGTGGCGGCGGTGTTGGTTGGCTTTGTTGACGCATCTGTGCTGAGAGGTTTGGAAAGGGACTCGAGGACGCGATGGAATTTGCGTTTTTTTGACTCCACGGCGTACGACATTGTTGGTGCCAGGTGTGGCAGTTTCTTTATTTTGGGAGAGCTCTGATCTTCTGATAAACCTCCGGTTGCTGGAGCTGCCAGTTGAGTTTAGCGCTAACCAGCAATCGGTCGTTGTCTAGGCCGACGTTTTGGTGCCTCAGGAACCACAAATCAGCCGTTCGCTTTTGTCGCATGACAAACTTCAGAGAAGATGTTTTGCTACCCCAAAATATAGGTACAATTCCCTGGGTAGCATCTAGAAACCAGACAAACATCTTCAGTTCCTTTTTTTTCACCTGATATATAAGTCGTCTTCACTCTTCAGCATCTCTTAATTCAGGTCAATATCATCAGACCACTCTTATGGCAGGCGGTGAGGAGGTATACTAAAGTTGCACCCCTCAAATTGTACGAGAATGATTGGTCCGATCCCCGTCGGCTTTCGGGCCTTCCGAGAGTCCGCCGATGGAATGTCCAAAATGCGTACCACTCTTTCTGACAGTTTCAGGGTCTCTTCAGCTGGGTCTTGATTGTCTCCATTGCCCTCATCATGGCTTCCCTGGGAAGTTCCCTTCCTCTGTTCAGGAGCCTTGCTCCCCGGCTCTCGAAGGAATTCTTCACCTGCCGCCAATGCTTACGGAGCCAGAACTATGCTGCCAAATCGTTCAGCAGGCGCTTCGTTGCGCTTCCTTTTGCTCAAAATACACCCAGATTCAAGACCGTTGCTTTCAACGTGAGAGCGAAGAAGGCTTTTACTCCCAATTTCAGATTGGCATCTACCGAAGCCGTTGCAACTGCAGTTGAAGATGGTGCTTCCAAGGCCAAATCCAGCTTCCCCAAAGTCAGCGACAAGTCGGTCGCCTACTGGCTATTAGGAAGCGCGCTCAGCGTTTTTGGTATTGTGGTTTTCGGTGGATTGACTCGACTGACAGAATCAGGGTACGGTTATGCTCGATGGTTACACACAAGTCAAATGCTGACCGACACCGTATAGACTTAGTATCACTGAATGGCGCCCCGTCACCGGATCCCTCCCTCCCATGAACGCAGAAGACTGGGAATCCGAATTCTCCAAGTACCGTGCTTCTCCCGAATTTAAACTGTTGAACCCGAATATGACCCTGTCCGAATTCAAGTCAATCTACTACATGGAATGGATCCACCGTCTTTGGGGCCGATTTGTCGGCTTGTCATTCGTGATTCCCGCTGTCTACTTCGTCGCTAGAAAGAAAGTCTCCAAGCCAATGGCATTGCGTCTTGCTGGCATCGCAGGTTTGATCGGTTTCCAGGGTTTCATCGGCTGGTGGATGGTCAAGTCGGGATTGAAGGACGATCTCTTCGCGCCGGGCAGTCACCCACGAGTGAGCCAGTACCGCTTGACGGCACATCTGGCAGCTGCCTTCACTTGCTATGTTGCTATGCTTTGGAACGGTCTTGCAATCTTGAGATCGCACCGCCTGTTGGCCGATCCCGACGCTGGACTCAAGATCCTGGACTCACTGCGGGACCCCAAGCTCAAGATCTTCCGTCGCTCGGTGGCTGGTTTGGCTGCTCTCGTTTTCGTGACTGCCATGTCCGGTGCCCTCGTCGCTGGTCTGGATGCTGGTCTCATCTACAACGAATTCCCTTTCATGGGCAACGGTCTTACTCCTCCCAAGTCGGAACTGTTCGATGAACGGTACTCGCGTCACGAGGATCGATCCGACCTCTGGTGGAGAAACATGCTCGAGAACCCTTCCCTGGTTCAATTGGATCACCGTATCTTGGCCACCACGACGTTCACAAGCATCATGGCCTTGTGGGCTTACACCAAGAAATCGCCTACCATGAAGAAACTGCTCCCACCTGCTGCCAGGAAGGGCGTGCATGGCGTCGTTGCATTTGCATTCATGCAGGTCGGTCTTGGTATCACAACCTTGCTGTACCTCGTACCTCTTCCTTTGGCCTCTGCCCACCAGGCAGGAAGTCTGTTCCTCCTGTCGTGGGTGCTTGTCCTGGGAAGCCGGATCTGGCACCCTTCGAGAACGGCGAAGCTGCTGCAGATGGCCGCCAAGGCTCGTGGCCAGCAGCTGTCCAAGGGCGCTGCCGGTGCAGCGACTAAGCTGTAAAGTCTTGTCTTGTGTAAATTCTACATCCTCTTGGATCTCTTGGCTTACGACATATTTTGAATGTCTTCATTATACCATCTCCATTCATCGATTGGCTTACGATATGAAATCTAGCCTACCTGTGTTAGTACTATTTCTGGCTTCAGAATCTGTATCAATAGAAAGCAAGCGTTCTTCAATATCTCTGTCCGTCCATTTTTTTTTTTCCATGATCATTTGATGGGGTGGAAATTTTCGACCAGCATCGGAGAAACATGGAACCCCCGTGAGTCCACTACCATCTACGTATCCAGAGAAGCACAGTCCGACAAGTTTCCATTACTACCTGACTTTTACACAATTTGTCCATGGGCACTCGTTCCTCAGATTCTAGGTTCCCACCATGGCCCGAGTTTCTTCAACCAAACACCACACAGTTAATCTCTCATCATGTCCACAAATAGCCTGTCTCGATGATCGTCGGCATCTGGTCAGCAGGAACCCATGACACGCACAATGTGAATCGGCGCTACCCAAGGTGGCCTATGGGCTATTCTCTTTTCCTGTCAAACTCACAGCGTGTTGGTCGATACATCCGACATCTCAACATCAGTATCCCGCTGGGCTCGCTCTGCACTGCGCTCGCTACCAAGTGTCTCGACATGCGCCGCGAAAAGCCTCGGACCCACGATCTCCTCTTGGTGACGAATTATGACCCGGGCTTCGGTGTGAATATCAAGCAGGGTACGAGCAGCTTCGATCATCTCCAAGTCAGGGGTAAAACTCCGAACATTGGTGGTAGTGTTGTTGAGGCCCGTCGGAGTTTGTCCCGTTGAGCCTGCCGGATTTTGTGCTTGGAATTCATTCGCTCTCTCTGTCTCGTCACCGGCCCGTTGCTTCTGACTTGCAGTGTCCTTCTGCACGTCATGGCTGTTAGAAGACTCCCGCGCTCTTCCCCAAGGTTCCGGAAAGGAGCTCTGCCGTGTTTCCCGTGAGGGAGTCTGCGGAGCGGTCTGCTGAGCGGTATCCCCAGTGGGAGGTGCCTGTGACTGAGGTCTTCTCCGACGAGGAGGCTGCCGCACCACTGTCCGCTGAGTGTCCTGCGGGGCGGTGTCCTGCCGAACATCCCTAATAGTGGTTGGTAGCTCAGTCGGAGCTCTTGTCAGCGTACCAGGCCGGATTCTCCGCCGCGTCTCCTGCCGTGTAGTCTGCGAACTATCCCTCTGAACAGGCTCGCTGGGACCAGGTACGACGCGATGCAGAATATCCTCCCGCCCGTTCATCTGGATAATGATAATTTCACTGGTCAGCCTACTACGATCTTGATCCAGGAACGAACACCACCTTCACATGCGACCCACCTTTCTAAGCTCCCATCCTCTGTCTTTCCCGCAAGGCTCACACGTGTGCCACGAACACTTGGTGCACCGCATCATGGCGGACGAGCTGTTCCTGCGTCCGCAGAAATCGCACTTTGCAGTACGGGCTCGCACGACGGTATGCTGGGCGTGACTGCATGGGCCTGATTCGGCGGGTCTCGCGGTCGCTGAAAGCGAGGGGCCCATGTTGGGCTAGGAGAGGAGGGTTGGTTAGTGGGTGAGCTCTTATTTTTTGTTTTTTTTTTTGCTTGAGATCCGGGTTGGGTTGGATATCTGGTTCGAGAGAAGAAGAAACGTATTTTTTGAAGAAGTACCTACCTGCTGCGACCGAAGCCGGACGCCTGAGACGAAAAGATGCTCTTCGGAGAACTCCATAGGAGCAGGCCTGAGATCCGATCCAGACTTTGTCAGTTTCCAAGTGGTTGTTAAAGAGTATTGTCTGGGTAAGAAAAGGCCTTTGTCCAGAAGTTCTGAATCATAGATTATTCCTAAATTGACCTTTTGTAGACAATGCAGTCGCAAAAAAGACGGTTTCAGCCTGTCGATTGTTGACAGAGACAAAGTGAGAAGTGAGAAGTGAGAAATGAGAAATGAGAAATGAGAAATGAGAAATGAGAAATGAGAAATGAGTTCAACTATCCAGACGGGTGGCCCCCCGGTTGCTTGTGTTCTGCTCTGGAGGGCTCAGTTGTAGCAAAATAATAGGGGTGCTGGCTGGTTGGCACACAGGAAAGTCAACAACAACAAAAGGGCTTCATTCCCTTTGCGATGATTGATTGAGTATCTCGCCTTTTTGGCTTCATCAAGTGACTCCTGATACTGAGGGAGTACCTCTTTGATGAACGTCCACCCGATGAGGTGTAAGGTCGACTGGGCCTGGTTTTTGGAGTTGTTAAGGACAGTGGGCTCCCACGCTTCCGAGGATAAATGAGGTAAGTACCTTACCTGCCCCTGCTCCAGAGGTCTGGAACTTTCCCAAGATTCTTCTTTCTTTCTTTCTTTGAGATATAATGCAAGGATGCATGCAATGTATTCATGCTACTCCCTATACCCGGGGCAAAACAAAAAAAAGGAAGCTTCGTCGACATCGGTATTGGGTATAGCATACTACCCTCGTCTGCCATAGAAGACAGAAAACTAGGCTCTATAGGGAAGTTGCTGAAGCCAAATTGCTTCCTGACACATATATATATAGCAACGCATAAAGTGCTTGTTCACGGGAAAGTAGCGAGTAGGAGGCTAGGAGCTTTGAAGGCGGTAGTGATATACCTGAAGGGACAATAGCAAGGTGAAGGGGTTTCGTAAAGAGTGAATCGAGATCCAGGCTTCTATATACTTGAAATTGTTCGTCCGTGACGGTGAATGAGTTGGAGATACTCCATAATGATAATGAAGCCAAGAACCGAGAGAATATATATATATATCAGGAATGAAGGTGTTCGGTAGTCAAGGTGTATGGTGCTATGTCAAGAGCCTAATAGCCTATATAAGATAAGAGCTAGGCAGGTATATAGGTGTTTCTTTGTGACGAATGGTCAAATCATCAATTGAGTACCTATCAACGAAAATACCAAGCTGAGGAGGGAAAGAGAAAAGGAAGGCCCGGCCTAGGCCCATGTACTCTTTCGAAATAAACAACACTCAAACAATCTCCCCAACTCTTTCTCTCTCTCTCTCTGCTTCGGCTGCGTGGAACCTAGAATATCTATACCTTCTCACTTAGGGCTACACAGGGAGACAGTAGCAGAACTCGATTCTCTTTGTACTGATGTGCGAACGCTTTTTCTGCCTTGACATCCCTACCTTCTCGGTCAGTTTTTCGAGGACACCTGCCTCTTTCCAACGCTTCCTGTCTGATTCGCTTGAGAGCCTTGTACTCTATAGGTATGGGAAAGAGAAAAGGACGGCCTAGGCCCATGTACTCTTTTGAAATAAGTAACGCTCAAACAATCTCCCTAACTCTCTCTCTCTCTCTCTGCTTCGTCTGCGTGGAACCATGAGATACCAATAAATGCCCCATGCATCGACAATTGGTAAGAAACATATGCTAGGCTTGAAGACGGAAGGCATATTTACCTGGAAGTAGACATGCGCACACGACTCGAATAGTGCCCGTCAGGGCTGCATGTTCGTTGTGTCGTTGCGACAGGCGAAGCAGTCAGTACAGTTTGAAACGCAAAAGGACGCTCCGTGGGGCAATTCAAAAGGCAAAGGCAAAGTAAAATGGACTCGGCAGAGTGGTACTAGTCACGTAACTATAACTACAGGCTATACTCAAAGGGCGAGCGAGGAAACAGCGTGTCCTCATAGTCAACAGCTGCCCCATCAGGCCTGGAACATGTCCAGGGATTCTGGGAAGCATAGCTTACAGTGTTGCTGCCGGAGTCGAAGACGACCCGGAATATTGTATATAATGAGGTTTTACGGGCGTTTATGTGATTATATGGTCCCCTTACGGTTCGTATACCGGTTGCGGAATCCGATCCCATTGTATTTCGCGCTGTTTAATAGCTATTTGCGGCCCTTACTTGGCCGCTTCGCCTTCTTCCCCTTAGTAGCTGCCTTCTGAACGGGTGCCTTGCCCTTGGCCACTGTCTTTTTGGCAGCTGCCTTACCCTTAGCAGCGGCCTTCTTGATAGGTGCCTTGCCCTTCTTGCGTTTTAATTGGGCCATAACGGCCCGCACCATTTCTTCGGCGTCGTCGTTATCGCCGTCGTTATCATCGTCGCCATCATCGTCGCCGCCGCCGTCGTCGTCACCTTCATCGTCTTCGTCGTCCTCGGTATCTTCAGCGGCTGCGAGGACCGCCTCGAAGCCCGCCTCATCTGCAAATAGGTCCGCGCAGAGGGCCGCGGCCGTGCCCAGCGAAGAAAGCGCCGCGGATGCGGCCTCGAACGAGCTCGCGGTAGAAACCAGCGCACGATGTATACGGGCTGCGTATACCCGCCCAACGCGTATTATCAGGGCCCGCGCAAGCCGCACGGTCTCATCGTCGACCGTATACGGCCCCCGTTACTGACCAGGTAAGAACAGAGGATTGCCAGGCTATAGGTCTTTCATCCCGAACATTTGCCTCCAAGGGTCATTATAGCCATGATCATCCTTCTTGTCTTTGGACTGGTATAGTTTATTCTGATCGAATGACAGAGTGTCAAATGGTCTGCGAGCGGAAGTCCATCGACAGGCCACATCTGGTATGTTGATGGTAATGGCCTTGAGAAGATTCATGGGCGACTCGTTCACAATTTGTTCGTCCTTGGACCTGGTCGGCACGATCCATGGTGTATTTGCTGCAGCGGTAATCTGCGTTGTTCAGGAAGGTAATAGAGTATAATGTTACTCTTCATTGCCGGGTCGTGAATTGCGGGCACGACTGCTGTCGATGCCACAGGCCTAGTTGACATTGCTTTTGTCTCGTTCTTGATGATTGGACTATACACTGACTTCCACTGTCCGCTCACGAAAACTTGTCTGAGAAATAATGGTTTCCTCGTAGTTCGAAAAGAAACCGTACGCGAGCTTTAAATCTCACATGTACTGTGCAGCCTGGCCTAAATACCCAGAGGCATTAGTATTCGTAAAGGACTTGGCTTCTGGAGGAAGGAAAAAAGGATAATATATTTATAAAACTCACCGAGCATGCGTCGAAACTTCTTCTCATCACTTAAAGTTTTAGGTATATTGTGGTCATCAATTCAGGGGGTCTTAAGCTCTCCAATGAGCTTGACAGTTCCGGCTATATCGAAACAAGCCACATCTAGAATATTGCCGTAAGCGACATCACCGGCTTTAAAATCTTCAAAATAAAGATCCACCCTCGACCATTGCTAGAGGGGTATATATGGACTCCCCCCATCTTGACTCGCATAGAGCTTGAGCCTGGAGATAATCTTCTTCAAGTACCATGATTGCTCTCTGCGAGGCGAAGATTCCTGATATAGCCTGTCCGATTTGCTGCTGGAATCGTCCTTGAACCCCATTCTCATCACTAAACACTACCAATTCATTGGAGAGATGGAAAGGTCCTGGGGCCCCTGATGGGCGGGACTGTTGGGAGATGGTCCCAGTGTAGATGGATCTCTCTAAACTCTGCGGTCAGCGAGGCCCGCTGGGGGGTCCATCGAGCCTTAACGTTATGGTGCTTTTTGCAGACCGCAGTGAGGAACGAAAGGAGATGAGGAATTAACAATCTCCTCATTAATGCTTTGCAAGCCTTTATTCCCTTAGGTCCCTAGAAGCACGCAAACTTGTCGCTGCTGCTCTAGAGGGATTGCGATATGCTTCGCCATTTGCGGATACTCGATTTGTGGATACTGCAGTAAAAACACTTGCAGGAGGAGAGCGAACTGCGGACGCTGACCCCTCCGTATCAGTGCCCGAACCTATTTTTCCGATTCGGTCTCTGATGCCAAGGCATCAAGCATCTCCATATCCGCTTTATCGAGGTCATCGTCAGCTTCCTCGACCGTAGCCTGTTGCACTTTAGCCTGGGGACACTCACGGTCCCAGTGCTCGGCGCCGCAATGGCGGCACGGCCGCGGTGGTAGGCGTTTGAGCCATTAGAACAGTTTTTATGGAAATTCTGCAAAATCTCCAACCAACATCCATTCTCTTTATTCATCTCCTTGGCTGCCACATGAGCTAGGATTGGCTCTGATGGTTGAACGGTGCGCATGAATC